>JAJKFI010000064.1:3811565-3825171 GCA_029204185.1 Lerista edwardsae
TGAATGAATGAATGAATGAATGAATGAATGAATGAATGAATGAATGAGATCTAAATGAATGAAAAAGTTATACTTGGATCTTTTTTGCAACCAGCATGATATGATTTCAAACAAAAGAGAAATGTGACATTTACAAAGAAATAATGCTGTGCTTAAACTGAGAAATGATATATGCGTAGAAATGTAAAATATGTTAAATTGCTGTGGGTTGGATAAAATCTTGTGGCAGGCTGGGTGTGACCCCCAGGCTGTAGTTTAAATAAGGGATGGGTGAGAAATAGTATGCTGAAGAACACCAAGGAAATCCTGTGGGCTAACGATGATCTTGCAAAAAGCATGTATATGTATTAGCAGAAGGATTTACAGAGTGGGAGGGAGAAAAGCTTTAATCAGATTAGGATTTGTTGAGGGATTTTAATGAGAGCGTATGAAATGCTAGACTGGGTCAGGCGAATGATCCATAACCCAGTGTCTTGAAATGGACATTGATGCAGAGTTTTCCAGCTAGGGGACTCGGGGCCCAACCCTATGTGACTTTTCGGGGCAATGCAGCCATGCCAATGGGGTGGCCACTGCATTCTGCTTGGTGGGGCAGTCACAGAGGCCTCCTCAAGGTAAGGGAACATTTGTTCCCTTATCTCAGGGCTGCATTGCAGCTGCATGAGTCCTGTAAAATTGGATAGGATTGGGCCCTAGTTCTGCTGAAAGCATGTTTGCATTTGTACCAGAGCAAATTCAGGGATTAGTGGCCCATTTGGGTGTACACCAGACCTGTTCTGTCTCCCGCTACACAGGACTGTCATGCTTTGCTGGTCTCAGTGCAGCCATGCCTACGGCACCCCACACATGGCAATTATCAGAAGCAATTTTTGCACAGGGCTCTGATGTGCTGCCTCGGTCTAACGCTCATGCATACTGTTTCTCACACTTACATTTCTAATGATGAAAGCTGGAGCAGGAAACTCCATGCAACAGAGGAAGGGACTTTCACAAAGTCCTGCATTAACAGCTGAAGCAAAGCAGGCTGACATTGCCATCATCTCTTGTTGTAACTTTTGACTAGCTCTCAAAATTGCATGTGGGGCGGGGGGGTCCCACATGATCTTCCAGTGTCAAGATTGGTCCCTACACTGGTCCCCCTGTATAGAGCAAGTCTGGTCATGTAAACTATAAGTGCTTACAACTCTTATCTATATCTTACCCTTCCTCCATTGTGCTCAGGGTGATGTATGCAGCTGTATGTATGGCCTTCTTTTATTCTCACAACAACCCTGTGAGTAAACTACACTGGAATGGTGTGACTGGCCTAGAGCCACCCAGGGATTTCATGGCTGAATGGGGATTTGAACCCAGATCTCTGTGGCCTGAAATCACTCCACATCACTTTAACCCTCTGCCAAAGTGAAGGAGAGAGAGTGCATGCTGCAGGCACTTGTAATGGCAGTAGTGTAGCAACATGAGTTGGGGAAGGGGAGTTTACTATCTTTATTAAATGTTCTCTCACCAGATGATTAGACTTGTGAAGATAATGGTGATGGACTCAAAGCTGAATGTTAGGAGGTCTGTATGATGGTACATTCCATCTGGGAGAAAAGCTGATGCCCCCTAGGGTGAAGTATTCCTCCTCTCAAGTGATCCTCTTCGATGAGTAGAATGTGCCTCAGATAAATATCGGAGGCATATTCTACTCCTCAAAGAGGATCACTTATTTAAGGGCCCAATCCTATCCACCTTTCCAGCACTGATGCAGCCATGCCAATGGGGCATGTACTGTATCCTGCAGTAAGGAAGGCAGTCATGGAGGTCTCCTCCAGGTAAGAGAATGGTTGTATGTTTGTTCCCTTAACTTTGGGCTGCATTGTGGCTGCACCAGCCCTAAAAACTTGGATAAGATTGGGCCCTAAGACAGTTCAGAATGTAACCTGCCATATTTACCTCCCAACCCCCACATTTATTGCTCTCTCTCTCTCTCTCTCTCTCTCCTCATCTAACACCAACCCACAGGATTCAGGTTTTGTGCCTGGACATCATTCCATCACAATGAACCTTGAGCCTCCCAAGCCAGAGATCAAATCAGCCACTAGAGTGATTGGAGGGCCTGTCACCCCCAGAAAAGGACCCCCCAAATTCAAGCAGAGACAAACCAGGCAGTTCAAGAGCAAGCCACCGAAGAAGGGTGTCCAAGGGTAAGCTGTGAGAGAGGCTGCTTGAGAGGACTGAGTTGAGACCTTCCTCTCTAAAACAACCACAGCATATGCCCCCCAAGTGCCACCCTGCAGTGGGTGGCGCCCACCTCCTCTGATACATGGATGAGTTGAGTGCCTCTTCAAGCGGCTCTGGGCCACTAGAAAGTGCCCAGTTCCTCCGATGCATGGAGGAGATAAGTGCAGGCTGCATAGGAGTCTCTGTGCATCAGAGGAACCAGGTGCCTTCTAGAAGGGCAAAGCAGAGAACAGCTTCACACTGCTGGAAGTGGCACTTGCCCCCTCCGATTTTCGGATGGGGGCAGGCTGTTTTCAAGAAATAATTGCAATGATATCATTGCAATTATGTTAGGGCGGGGGGGGGGGGTGGCTGCCTGGGGATTTGCTCCGGGCAGGTAAGCCCCCAAGACCACCATAGATCAGAAGTGATGTCATTAACCTGGAAGTGATGTCATGGCCAGAAGAGACATTATCAACCAGGAAATGCTGTCATTGTGACATAATCAAATGACACTCCTGGGATGCAAACTGGCATTCTTGGACTGCAGCAGCTGCGCAACCATGAAACATAGCAGAGAGCAAGATTAGGACAAAATGTTATATAAAAATAGTGAACTAAAAACAATTTTTTAAAAAACTAAACTTTTTTTTTAAACTCACTTGAAAATTCAAACTATTAACACTTACAAAAGGAATACAGAAAAAGTCAGGTCTGCAGCTTCCAAGATGGCTGCCCCCAGTTTCTGCAACCCACATGACATCAGGTTGTGACCCACCCAGTGAGTCCCTACCACAGTTTGCAGAACACTGTGCTAGTTGGAATAGGTTCCTTGCTTTACAAGCAGCAGGCTGGATCTCTCCCCTCAGGTGGAGCTACTTATCTACGTATGCAAGAACAAACTCCTTCATGGGGTCTGTCCCACCATCATGGAGACACACATTCCTCTTTAATAGTCTCCCACAAAACAAACCCCAGGAATGAAGCACCCCATTAGTAATTTGCATGAGTTGTACCAGAGGACCTGCTGGTGTGGAAACACTGTTAAATTACCATTCTGTGTTCATTTGAATGACAATAAGCCCCTTGGTCAGCATGAACGTATTTCTGAGTAAAGGTACAAGGATCAGACTAATAGCCTGAGCCTAGGCTTGTCTACTCAGAAATAAGTCCCATTATGTTCAATGGAGCTTACTCCCAGCAATGTGTGTATAGGATTGCAGCCTAAGTGTTTCACCAAGGTTGATGCTGGCTGTCGTACATCTGCACTTGTGGGTCTGCAGTGCACTTTAATATTAATCTCTCTTGAATTGCTGGCACTGCAGCAAGCAGAAATCAATGTGAATGCAGCAGGATAGCAGGTAGCAAAAATATAAAGCTCACCAGAGACACAATTCTCTCGGTGTGGCTGGGTTTTTCTTGTTTTGCACAAATGCACATTCTTAGAAAAAATTAAATGAAATTGTATTTAAGACATTTTTAATTAGTTTGTGGCTATAGAAGAATTAAAAAGAAGTAATGTACAAAACTGGACTAAAACAATGACGTGATTTCATGCGTTCCATTGTGTAAAGCCTGATAACATGGCACCAAATCATCATGTAATTTCTATGCTCTTAATGTGGTGTTAGGCTCCTCATGAGCTTTAGCAACAATGCTAACATGGCACTTTGGTTAGGTTGTGACCTTCAAAGAGTCAATAGTAACTTTGTTCACAACTGTTGGTGTGGGTTTTTGCAATCACCCTCTCTTCAGGGATTATCCTGAAAACATACTAAGGTATTTATAAGAAAGAAAAACCACCCCATAAATCACCCTAAAAGGAGCTCTGACAAATTTTCACTGTTCAGAGTGATGTTCCAGGATCAGAGGCAGATCTAAGGGAGGGCAAAGCTCTAAGTTTTGCAAGAAGCCTTACCTTGCAGTGGAAATCACTCCTCTCCTGCACCGTTTTAGCCAATCCTCACAGGGAAAAGCAACATCTTGGCGTTGCTTAATGGCTACAGCAGCAAGGGAGAGGAGGGATTCACATGACAGGGTAAGGCTCCTTGCAACACTTAGAGCTTTGCCCTCCCTGTAGATCCGCCTCTGTCCAGGATCAAATGATAAAAACAAAAAGAAACAAAAATAAATGTAGTGGAACTCATTCTTTTTTTTTCCCTTTGCAGATTTGGCGATGACATTCCTGGCATGGAAGGCTTGGGAACAGGTATTAAGGAAGTGTGTGTGAGTGTGTGAATTTATCCCAACAGCTGCAGATCAGCTATGGCAAGCCTTTGTGTGATTAGGCTCAGTTTCCTCCATTCAGCCTTACTAAGACCATGACCTAGGTCTGGATCTTTGTATCATGTCATGTCCTGATTTAAAACATCCCTGCTATCAGTGGCTTGTTTCTCCCTCTGAAATTCTGTTCAGAGCCTACATTTGAGATATTTCCCTTGCTCCTCTAGTTCTTTGCCTGTTATTTCAGCCCACAGTTCTACTCATTGCTTGCATCGTGACTCCTTTGAAAAGCGGGTATAGCTAGATTTCAGATGTGTATCTTCCTTCCTCAAGATCTCAGGTTGTGTTCTTCCATACTAACAGGGAAACTATTGGTTTAGATGTGGGGAATGAATGAATGAATTATACCCACAGATTCTTCTTAGGCCCCTACCTGCACTGTTGATGGCAGAGTCACCATAGTCAGATTAGATACAGGAAACACAGATTGCTTTCCTGATGGTCTTTCTCTAAGCTCTCTGCTATGTTAGGGCTTTTCCATGGAGGGCTGCCAACATTTGGCTTCAAAAGTCTTGCATGGAATCAAGGGGCAGAGCCACATCAAGGGGCAGAGCACATGTGAGACGTGGCCACACCACCATATTGGTTTGTTGCCACCGCCCTCTTTTCTCCCCCCCCAGCTCAGCAAAGCCCATGTGAGAGATGGCTATGGAGAAACCACAGAGACACACCCACACTCTCACATTCAGCAGTGTATGAAATAGTTAGCTGGGCCTGAGCTCTTCAACGTAGCCCCCTCGTGCACACAGGGCCGGCCTTAAGCCAATGTGACCAATGTTGTCGCATTGGGCCCTGCGTTTTGGGGGCCCCCGCACCAGCACAGCGAGCATATCGCCTGCTGCAGGAGCCAGGATCTCTACGGGCTGTAGGTCAGTGGGGATAGCAGAGCAGTTTTATCTTAGCGCCTCCCACCTGCCCCTGCCTCCGAACAGCCAAAATGGGCCTCAGGGAAGCAGTTGGCAGTGACATCATCGTGTTACCACCAACCATTTCCAGGTACCATGTGCGGCACAACAAGCATTTTTCTTGGTGAGTGGGGGGCTCCGCGGGGAGGGTGGGGGACCCCGAAGGAATGCCCCACATCAGGCCCTGCTGCTCCTAGAGCTGGCCCTGTGTGCACAGGTGCTGGTAGTCAGGCCAAATCACTGGCTTTTATGCTGGCAAGCAGCCCAGAGGTTTAAAAAAACCAGGCAGGCTGAGTTCTTTTTACTTGGTTGTCAACTGTAGCTGCAAGAGGCAAAGACAAACCTGCCACTGCAGCCTGCCTCCTCTTCCCACATGTCCTTGTTGTAGAGATAGGGTTGGCTTTAGACCTTCTCTTACTCTCCCCCACCCCTTCTTGTTTGGCTATGCATCTCTAGTCTAGAGACAGTTGGGTGGCTGCTGCTTCTGAAAGACCACAGGCAGCTTGCATGCTTTCCTGGACTTAGTCCTGCTTATGCCTGGAGAAGAGGCCTTCCACCACACGAGCTTGCTCTATCAAAAGTCACCTTGGGTCTTTGGGGCAGGTGCCACCTTTGATCAGATAGCTTTTGACAATCAGTGTATCTGGATTGCACTGATGCAAGCTCTTTTCCCTTCCTTCAGATATGACTGTGATCTGCCCCTGGGAAGCCTTCAGCCACCTGGAACTTCATGAGCTGGCACAGTATGGCATCATCTAAACAGGCAGAAGCCAGAAATGGAGCTCCGAGTGGAAGCCTTCACTTCAGTAGCCTGAGCGGTGTATGTGACCTTTCTCTTGTTTATGCTCCTAGCTCTGCAGAGGAACTGCCCCAGTTATCACCTCTTGGCTGCCAGCAATTGATACAACTAAAATAAAACCCAGTGAACAAGCATTGGGCTTGAGTTTATGCGGCAGTCCCAATGAGAACTTTCTCTCCTCAACCACAAAAATCTCCTCCCACCTCACCCCATGCACAAAAGTGTGCAACAAATACCTGCAAGCCTGAAAAATGACATTTTAGGTGCGCAGCGATTGCCCCAATTTACTATGAGCCTTTTTCCCCTTCTTATCTGTGCTCTCCAGACGATAAAAAGGTTTAAAGCGGCAAAGGCTCTCATACAATGTACTATAAACTGCTTGTTAAGATAAAACAAAGAAGTGGGAGGTCACAGTGAAGGTCAGGAAGACTGCAGTTGCAACAGGGAGCCTTTAAGACCCTGGATGGTGATAGGACTGGAATGCTGAAGTACAGCTCGCTGCAAGAGAAAGGAAGAAGGCTTAGAAATATTAAGAAAATGACCCAACTGTGCACGGAGTCAGGAAACGGTTTTCTCAGAGATTCTATGGAACAAGGGTGTGTTATGTTCAGCTTTCACAAACATGGTGAAACATGGTGAACACTGAGACAGTGTTCCTCAAGCTGTGGGTCAGGACCCACTTGGTGGGCCCCAACCTGATCTCAGGTGGGTCGCGGAAAGCTGGGAGCAGCCATCTTGGAAGCTGCAGACCTTATTCTTGCTATATTCCTTTTGTGTTAAACATTTTGAATTTTCAAGTGAGGGTTTTTAAAATTTCGATTTTAGTTCAGTGTTTTTACATAATATTTTGTCCTAAACTTGCTTTCTGTTAAGGCTGTTTCATGACCATGCAGTTGCTTCAGTCCAAGAATGCCACTTTGCATTCCAGGAGTGTCCTTTGATTACATCACAATGACGGCACTTCCTGCTTGAGGATGTCACTTCCAGCCATGACATCACTTTGAGGTTAATGACATTTCTTCTTCTGGGTCCCGAAATAAGCGCTATTCTAAAAAGTGGGTCCCGGTGCTAAAACATTTGAGAACCATTGTTCTAAGGAACATGTGTAGACTACATGGAGATTCATCCAGCTTATCGTTACATTAAAACAAAGGCTTCCAGTTGCACTCTAACAGACAAAATCTGTCTTTCACACACACATGTCCACATGAACTGAAGAATTTTGGTTTGACCAATCTGGTGAACATGATCCACCGTGGCCTTTATTATCATCAATGGTATAAAAATCAGTTCCAGCTTTCCACCACTAGGTTACCCACCGTATCCTGGGCCAGGCCCAGAGCATGCAGCAGTGCTGGTGCAGCATCCTCTGCATTCTGTGGACTGGCTGGGGACCAGGCAGTGATGGAGAAGTAAAACAGTTTTTTTTTTACCTGCTCTGCCACAGCCTCGTCCCTAATGGCCCTACTCAGACCTGTGCCAGCTCTTTGGCTGGCATAAATTCAGGTAGGTCCAAAGCAGTGTGTTGAACCCAGGCCAGGGGTATAGGATATTGGTGCCACTGCTGCTGATACTCGCCCTCAACATACTCCTGGCCGGGCATGATCCCCACCTCAATCCCTGGAATGCCATGCTCCAGGGGCGCTCTGGAGGCCATTGGCATGCATCCATGGCATATCTTCTCCGTGGTGAACTGGACAAAACCACCACCACCATCCCCAAATGAGCTGGTCTACATGACAGGAAGACCTTTCTTCTACTGGGACAGAATGCTGTGCATTTCATAACTAGCTTGATTCCAGGAAAGCAAGCAAGCTGCATGCGGAAGATTAAGACCATATTACTCCAGCCCAGGTTGTCCTCTCTTTTTCTGCCCGGTATACTGGTACCCTGCAGGCAGGGAAGATAATGCCCAAAGAGGCATTGCCTGCCCTCTCATTGGTTTTGAGCTATGGAAACAACAGGGCCAAATAGACTATCAGAATTATGAACATCTGCCTAACGCATGATCAAATTTAGTGACGATGTCCCTGAAGCAAGGAATTCTCCCCTACATCACTGCCCTTCCATCTTCCTAAATCAGCTCCATTTGTCTCTGCAATGGCACTTTCGCCTTTCTTTCTAGTGCAAAGTGCTTCCTATCATCTACATCAAAAATGCAGCCAGTTCAGGGGAAAAGTTAAGCGATGCGCAGTCCTTTCTGTTGTACATCTGACATAAAAAAACAGGCCAGCAGTTGTGATTCCAGACAAGAATGGGAGAGATTGTCACTGCATAGCAACCAATGCAGTACACGTGGGGAAAACTTAGGTGCAGCGAGCCAAGAGCAATTGATTGAAGCAGCTGGAATATGAAGCTAAACAGGCAAAGCGAGTACAGAGCTGAGAGCCATAATGTAAAATTAATAAAAAGCAAAAAGCTATTATCACATCAAAGAGAGCAAAGTAGGGGACCAACTCACCTCTTGTAGCCAAAATGTCATTTCATTCACAAGACCTGCATGAAATGCCTGGAAGAAGAAAGGCAAGAGTGTACGTTGTGAAGCTTTGGCATTTGCGCACTTTGGATGGGGCCCACTGATGCTGTTGCTCCAAATCTGTACTCCCTCTTTCCCACTCTTCTCTATAGTTCCAAGCCCCCACCCTGCCACCGATATCCTTGCCAGGATCCCCACAGTGCCATCGTCACAGCATGTTCTCCCAATCATTTCTTTAGTTTAGTTGTCCTTTAGAGCATGTTCTATTGCAGTGTTTCTCAAACTGTGGGTCAGGGCCCACTAGGTGGATCAGGGTCGCATAGCACCTAGTTCAGACGCCATTGAAGATACAGACCTGAAAATAAAGGGCACAGAACTGCTGGGCAGGGCAGGACCCCAGTGGGAGAGAGGCATGTGAAGATGGGATACTGGAAAAAGGGAAGGCTGTGTGGTTGGAGAAGGATCCAAGTCTGCATTTTGCTTTGACTTCTGAGCTGGAATGTTTGAATTCCGAGCAATGAAAAATAAAGTGCATGAGCGCACTTTGTAATGGGGTCTTTGGCTGATCATGGCTTAGCTTTGAAGCCTAATTTGATGTCACTTCCGTCCATGACATGACTTCCTGGGTAATGACATCACCAGTGGGTCCCGACAGATTGTCATTCTAAAATGTGGGTCCTGGTGCTAAACGGTTTGGGAACCCATGTTCTATTGTTTTCACATCCAATGTGTTCATTACTGGAAGTAGCATTTTGTGCTTCTTTTGAGAATATGTGCATTACATTCAAGCAACCACAGGAATGAAAATGAAGGTTTTTGAATCACACAGTGAGAATGAAGAGTTTGCCAAAAGCATCTCCATGGATCTCTCTTTCACTGCCACATACTGGTGCTGCACAGACCATATCATCTTCAGTATCCCATGATGTAACTATCATGTTATATTCAAAGGAGGGAATTCTTTTAAGTTATGTAATTAAGTGCACTAAATTATAAACTGACTAAAACTATAAAAATTCCGGGAATTCAAGGAAAGAAAGAGCTGCAAATATTTAGAAAGTTAGAAGTTTATATAAAGAAGTATGCTGCTTATCTAAAGTAACAGTGATACATAAAGCACACATGAGTTTAAACAATCACATTGTATACTGTATATGTAACAGCTGGTTCCCCGTATTCTTTCTTTCTCTGCTACTCAAAAGTGTCATGAGTGCAATATTTATTTATAGGCACTTTTATCCCACCTTTCTATTTTAAAGCCAGCTCACAGATCAAAGCAGCTAACAAAAATCAAATGTAACTTGCCATGCAGCAAAAGATATAACTAGCAGTATTAAAAAAATACAGAACATTTTAAAACAATCACTATCAATAAATAATAAAAGGTTGCCTCAAAGTATCATTAGAAAAGACACAATGTTTTAATTGCCTGCTTAAAGATAAGGGGAAATTGGGCCAGGCCACTAGCACAGGGGCAGCACTGCCTAGAGTGGTGATGTTGTGATGTCACTTCCGGGTTTGGAGGAGGGCAGTGGCAGCTTTGCAATGTGGCTACCAACCCCTGTTCCTTTTAGCTTCTGCCAAGCCACTACAAACCTCCAAGCACAGTGCTCAGAGCCTCCAAAGGAGGAGGAAGGGGTGGTGGCTTGTGCACCCCTTCTGCCCCCGTTCTGGCCAAGCTGCTCTGAGAGCATGAAGAAGCCCCCCAGCCAAGCTTGGAGCAGCTCAGTCAGAAGAGGGTACCAGAAGAAGTGGCTGCTCTGAGCTGGGCCAAGCAGCTTCCTCCAAAAAGACTAAGGGCACAACCCTAGCCTGGAGTTAGGCCAGCACAGTTAGGCCAGCAAAGTATGTTTGGACCACTCTCGGAGTCAGAGAGGCCAGCACACAAACGTGCGCCATCCTCCCTGATTCCAAGAGTGATCTAAACACACTTTTTCAGTGGCCCTTGTGCCAGCCAAACTTTGCTGGCCTAAGTATGCTGACCTAACTCCAGGTTAGGATTGCGCCTTAAAAGGCATAGGCCGCCATTTTGGCTGGCCTCACATGGCAACCCTCATGTGACACTCCAGGGTGGTATCCCTCAAGGTCATATTGCTGCCTGTCCCTGTCCTCCCTTTACTGGTGCTGAAAGTGGCATTCCTGACCAACTCAGAAATGGGCTTTGAGAAAGGATTTTTGAAATTCAGCTGCTGGGCTAGTAGGAAAGCACCTGGGTTTAGGTTTTCACTGGAAATTAAAGTCATGTCCCAACACACCACTTGGTAGGACCCCAGACTTCTATTTTCTTCACCTTGGTTTCAGAGCTTTGAAGTAGACAGTGCAGGAGGAAGAACAGTATTGACAGAAGAAACAATGGACAGGGTGGGAGTGTGAAGAAGCTCCAGGGCATAATCCAAATGTGCCCTTGGGCTGACGCATGCGTAGGTCCAGCGCTGTAGCAAACGAGCCACAGGCATGTCTGTGCCAGCCAGGAGGGTGCTGGGATGGCACGAGGAGTCATGCCAACCCAGGGATGATGTGGAGGGAGCCGGTAAGCAGCTTCCATGTTGGCCAAGTTTGGCCAATGCAGGGGCTTTGGAGAGCAGGAGGGAGGCAGAATGGGTCGGGGGGGGGGCTAAGAAAGGTGGCCCAGCCCGGCCTGGGGAAGGGAGTGGAGTGCAGATCTGGCTCTTAGGACAGATCCCAACCCCTGTCCCTGGCTGGTTGGGCCCAATCTGGGCTGCTTGGATCTGAGCAGACCCAGAGAGCTGACTTGGGCTTACTCAAGGGTAAGGGGGAAAATCCCCTTACCCCAAGATGAGCTCCAGCTGCCTCCCAGCTTGCATAGGATGGAGCACAGGCCAGTTGGCCTACCGATTCCAACACAGGTTATGACTGGGTTACCCATCAAGGACAGAGAGAAGTGAGAGCACAAGCAAGAAAAACTCAAAACAAAAACGCAGGTTCTCCACATCCTGCACACACAATCTTGCCTGGGTAATTTCACGGGCAATTAACTAGTATAAAATAATAGAGCTTCTACAATATTCGGGCTTTATATATTATAGTCCCCAGAAGATAATGGGTAAAATCCCCCTTGTCTCTGATGCCTGGAGAGCAAGTACGTTCCTTTCCTCCTGCTCTTTAATACAGAGTCCTAGCCAAGTCAATGCCTGCCAGGAGCTTAGTGGCCAGTAATAAGCTTCCCACTTCAATCACAATCAGAAACACAAAATAGAAACTGATTGCTCCAGCATGATTATTAAGCCATCTGCTCAGCTGGGGAACGCAGCCCCCGAGATAGATGGTGCTTTGAGCCACAAACTCCTCCAGTTCCAGTGCACCAAAACCACACTGGAAGTTTTGGATGGTGCCATTCTCCAGCGGATCCAGGCAGCAGGAAGCCGGAACACCACAGGCTTGCACACCCGGAGAACTGCAGTTGAAGTACCTGCAAGCAAACAACATGAATAGTCATTTCACTTTCTAATGCAGCGAAGAGGTCCTGTCTAAGCAATGAAGATCACCCCAACCAATAAAGAAAATCCACATATGGATCCTCTTCCTAAGTCAGGTACTACACATGCAAAAATGAAAACCAGCAACTAAATAAGCCATTCAAAACAAACATTGAAAATAAGATTAAAAAATAAGACATAAAACCCCACATCCAGAGCAGTCACCACTTTATTGGCAGACAGCAAGGTCAACTTCAACATTGCCTGTTAGGACCAGCTTACAGCAAGTCCAACATCAGACCTGAGGGATGGCAGGGGTAGAGTCAGCTCTAGCTGAAGGAAGGAACTGCAAGGAGACCAGCCCCACCAACCAAAGAAACCTCTTAGAGAGCAATCCTAACCTGAAGTTAGGCCAACACAGTTAGGTCAGCACGGTTTGGCTGGCATGAGGGACACCATAAAGTATGCTTGGACCACTCTCAGGGAGCAATCCTAACCTGGAGTTAGGCCGACCCAATTAAGCCAGCAAAGTTTAGCCGGCACAGGACCACTGTAAAGCACATTGGGACCACTCTGGGAATCAGGGAGGATGGCACATGGCTGTGTGCTGGTGTCTCTCTCTCTCTCTCTCTCTCTCTCTCTCTCTCTCTCTCTCTCTGAGAGTCATCCAAACATACTTTACGGTGTCCTTTGTGCCAGCCAAACTTTGCTGGCCTAACTGTGCCAGCCCAACTCCAGGTTAGGATTGCGCCCTCCAAGTCAGAGAGGCCAACACACAGACATGTGCCATCCCCCTGACTCCGAGAGTGGTCCTAATGCGTTTCACGATGGCCCTTGTGCCAGCCAAACTTTGCTGGCCTAACTGTGCCAGCCTAATTCCAGGTTAGGATTGCACCCTTAATGACAATGGGCCACCACAGATTCAGGGGTACTTGCTGATTTCCTGGAATGTATAACAAGGATGACAAGTGACAATTGAACAGTCTCATTGCATATTTTTTAATCACAAAGGGGATTATAGTTCTTGAGACACTTAGGCTATCTTGCCCTCTCCCCATTTGAAAGAATCCAGGTTTGACAATGTCAATCTGCTGTTTGTGGGGTACAAGAGTAGACCAAATCTAGTGGCCTCATTCCCCCATGGGAACAGGCAATTGCTCCTATAAAAAGCTGGCTGTGCCAATCATCGGTTCCGTTATCTATCACATACAGATCCTACTGCTATATAAAGCTGTTAAATCTGTAGGTGAAAATGTGTTTTTTCTTACCAATAAAAATGAGAATGATAAAACCAGTAAGAAATTATTCTA
This sequence comes from Lerista edwardsae, assembly GCA_029204185.1. Taxonomy (NCBI): domain Eukaryota; kingdom Metazoa; phylum Chordata; class Lepidosauria; order Squamata; family Scincidae; genus Lerista; species Lerista edwardsae. The sequence continues at coordinate 3,824,978 of JAJKFI010000064.1, forward strand.
AGTCTGCAATCCTATACAGGAAATAAGTCCCACTGAATATAATAGGACTTACTTGTGAGTAAATATGTATAGGTTTGCATATAAGACAATGATTACATGATATAAAAAAATTCAAAAGATCAACATTTGCAAAATATACACCATACAACACACACACACACACACACACACACACACACACACACACACACACA
>JAJKFI010000064.1:3825181-3913653 GCA_029204185.1 Lerista edwardsae
ACACACACACACACACACACACACACACACACACACACACACACACATATTTTGTCTCACAATAGGGCTTCTTTGAATACTTGGGCCCCGATCCACAGAAAATAGTTGTACTTCAGTTATTCACAAGTAACATGTCCCTTTGATTCCAGAGTAGTTCCCTGCCCACCCCAGACCGGCTCCTATTTCAGCCTGATTTTGGTATGAAATGCGGTCCAGTGTGCTTTAATTGTGTTATCAATCCAAGTATAAAACAGAGATATTAAGCTGATCAACCCAGATTCATGGCAGTGGGTGAAGCCCAAGGAAATGTAGAAACAGTACAGGTTAACAGGTAACGAACGCATAATACTGGCCTCTTAGGGCCACTGCAGGTATAAAATGTTTGCTGGAAATCTTACACACAACCCAAGGTGACACACATACTGTACAGCACTGGATTCACAACTTGACATTCTACTGAGGAAGAAATACACTATGTACAACTAACAGGTACAACAGAACAGCAGATTCAACATAACCAGCTACTAAGTGAAACCTAACTGAAGCTTCCCTTAAGCACATTCAATCTGCATATCAGCAGGCATCATGACAAAGGAGAGATTTGAGAAGGGCAGTGGGATGGTTTGCAGGCACAGTGTCTCAACCATACAGGGCATGCCTAAAAAGAAAATACAGAGATGTTATATTAACAATTTTAACTGGGGGAATAACATGCTATTACTTTACTTGGTGTTTTACAGAGTACAGTAACATAAGGGGAGAGGAACAAAGCCCTGCCATAAAGAGCTTATCTGAATTTCAGCAGGGTGGAAGCTCCATGTGGCTGTCTGAGGCCAAGGGTAGATCAGTTGCCCAGTTCTACCCATGTTCATCTGAAAATCAATTTCACTGTGCTTCCTCCCTAGTAAGGGGGTGGAAATATACACAATGCAGCAGACCAAGGACTTTGAGTACACCTTACTACCAAGAGAAGGGCTAAGCTCAATGGTAGACAGCATGCAGAAGGGACCAGGTTCAATCCCTGGCAGCATCTCCAGGGAAGACTGCTTTTTTCTCAGCCAGAAATGAGCCCAGATGGGGCAAACCAGTCTGGGAGGGGGAAGGACAGATTGAAAAAGAGTTAAACACTCTGTCCCTCCCAATACATGTGAAGAAGTACAGCTACACGGCCCAATCCTTTGTATGTTTACTTGCCTCGCTGTGTTAGGTTTACTCATAAGCAAGTGTACATACACTATCAACCTGGTTGTATTTTCATGTTCAAACTATAATCAATGGAACTATTGTATCCTATTTTCACCAAAATAAAAGGCTTTTCTGTTAGAGAGGGATCAGAGTTAGTGAAGAGTAGCATGTTATTGAGGGGTGGACAATGTTAGAGGGGGAAGAACCAGTTATTCGTATTTCAGTGTTTTGAGCAGCTTCAGTTTTAGAAACATTTTTAGTCAAGGTTTCACTGCATCAGGGCGCAATCCTAATCTGGAGTGTCAGCCTAGGAGTATCACAAATGCACTGTAAAGGATCTTGGGGCACAATTCTAACCTGGAGTTGGGCCAACATAGTTAGGCCAGCAAAGCCTACCAGCAAAGCCTGGTTGGCACAAGGTTGCCACTGAAAAAGCACGTTTGGACCACTCTTGATGCCAGGGAGAACGGTGCATGTCTGTGTGCTGGCGCCTCTGACTCCAAGAGTGGTCCAAACATACTTTATGATGTGCCGGCCAAACTTTGCTGGCCTAACTGTGCTGGCCTAACTCCAGGTTAGGATTGCGCCCTCAGAGTAAGGGAGAGTGGTACATGTCTGTGCACTGGCGTCCTGACTCTGAAAGTGGTGCAAATGTACTTTACAGCACATTTGTGACACTCCTAGGCCAGCACAAGGGACTTCACTGTGTGTTAGGAACAGGCCTAACTCCAGATTAGGATTGCACCCTCACTGGGATTCCTTCTCAGTTATTGCCAGGACTAGAGGGGAAAAAACGTTAAGCCGGTTTGTATACAGTACTCACAAATTTGTTTTCCAGTCTAGGTAAGACCCCACTCCACAGCACTGCAAGCCTATCTGAAGTTCATCCATAATGAAGTGGAGATCTGCGTCATCCTGGTACCGTTGCACTGCCACCATGAGAGATCCTTGCAAGGAGGCCTTGATTTGGTGTCTCAGAGAAAAGAGAACAATGCCTCCCAGAGCCTCTAGGGTCACAAAGGTGATGATGCCTCCCGTATAAAGCTTCAAGAGACAGGTGTTTTCAATGAGGGCTCCTGTACAGCCCAACAGAGACATAGTGCTGGCAGCTAGACCTGCTAAGACAAAAAAGAGCATTGGGTCACTGCCCAAGTGAGTTATCCTTTCAGTTGCCAGTGACTCCTTTTCAGAGAGACCCCAGATTCCTATGGCCAAAATGAGCAACCCAGTAACAGAGAAGGCCAGGTTCCAAACAAAGGTCAAGAACTTAATGCAGTAGCTAAGTGAGTCCAGAGGGCGTTTGGATGATGATGGAAAGATGTGCCCTTGTCCAGGCTGCTTCCCAGGCCAACCAATTTCTTCTTCTTCTCTGTTGGGATTTGGAGAAGTACCTCGTGCGTTAGATGGACAAAACACATCCTGTCTGTCTGCCTGATCAACAGAAAGAACAAGAAAAAGCAGACAATGTGTCAGAGGCAGGCAAGTGAATAAAAAAGTATGAGTGTAGGGCAGAGGGATACTGTATCTTTTAAAATCAGCTTTAAGGCTATTTTCCTTATATTATGACTAGACTACCATAAAATCAGTGTGTCAGTGAAGGCCTTTTCTTCCATGACTCCACCTCAAATGAACTGGAGGCAGAAGCAAGGAAGAGGCAAATGTGTAGCGATGACTGAAATTTCTGATCCACAGGAAAACAAGGATCTCTCCACTTATGTTGGCAACTAGCAAATAAAAGGAGATAGAAAACCTTCAACCCTGGCACTGTAGATGTGTGGCATGCAAGGCCTATCATTAGGTGTGGGGTTTTTTGTTGAAAACCGCTTTTTGACGGTTAAACACCGTCTTTTGGCGGTTAAAATATCTGAATAAAAACACAGCGGGTCTAAAGCATGTCAAACAAGGAAAACAGTAATATTATTAAAGTGAAAGATTAGGAAACCTTCTACAACTAAATGGACATGCCAAGTATAATCCAATTTTTAAAAGCATAGCCTGATCATTTTAAAGGCAAATGCCCTATTGCTAGGGATGTTCTTAAATGTTTTAAAAAATTTTTTGCAGATTTCATTTCTTGACAAAAATGAGAAGTGCAGAAAGTGGTATTATGTGCTTTTATTCCAAAGGCAAATCTTTTAAAAATTATAATTGCTTTCAAAGATTACTAGGTGATATAGGTGGTATAGTGTCAGCGGATGCAGGCACAGTCATTACCCATGCAACCCCCACAGTCCACCCCTACCAGCCTACAGTGACCAATATGTAGAAGTGTTAGGAAACAGTTCCAGTTTTTCCCAGATTTGGGGTCCTTTCGTTTTTACAAAAATGAGAAGTGTAGAAAGCGGTATTATATGTTATTTCATTATCACCAATAATCATATCTCTTACCCATTGCCAATATACTGTACATACCAGGAAGTTAGTGATATGTACTTCAAAGTAAACTTCTTTATGACTTATTCTTACTTTTAGCTCATGCTAGTGACTGTGTAACAGAATGGTAAAGAGTAAGTTGCACATTTTCACAGAATCAGGGTCTGAGCTGATATATACTGTCGATGCAAACATTGTCAGAAAGCTCTTTTATTTTCCTCAAGGAACAAATAATGAATTCCCACATTGAAAAACCAACAAAACATCATAGAAAGAGAAAAAAAAACAATCAAGAACTCCAAGGGCAAGATCAATGACAGTACACACTGCAAGGCCCCATTTTTACCTTTGGTAGCAAAGGATTGGTTTCATCTTCTCCCGTCTTGGCGACCCCAGAGGACACTAGCTTCAGGAAAGGGTTGAACAATGTGACAAGTTTCTCTCTCATAGTTTCCCAGCAAATCTGAAAATATTATAAACTTCTCTCAGTTTAGCCAAGTAATAAAGCTGCCAACTTTGTGCACTGTACAGCAGACGAGAGCTCCAGGGACACAACCCACCGGTCATACTTGTATCATGTGATAAATCACATTTTCTGGCTTAGAGGCCAGCTCTGTTTTGCTTGCCTTGAGTTTATCCAGTAAGTTCAGTAGTTACAAGTAGTATATTCATCATGCCACACAATTCAATGCTCTTTATAGCTACGTATTTAAAGAGTTACGAAGACAAGGACTACGTCGCATTAAAGCAGCATTTCTCAAAGTGTGCTCCTAGGAGCCCTGGGATTCACTGAGACTCCTTCAGGGGCTCCATGAACACACTGTAAGTGGCACCATCCGCCCAGCACTGCACCACTCAACATAGGCAGTGGCAGAGCTAAGGCTTCTGCTACTGGAAATCAAAGATTTTAACCCGCCCATGACGAAATCAAATTTACGTACTTACTTATGTAACGAAGTGTGCCCCGTATTAGTTAGAGATGAGTTCTACAAGCACCCTTGCCTAGCACATGATCTTCTCGGGGTTGGGGTGGGGGACTCTGTTAAATGCACAGAACTTAGATCATAGCAAGACGCATGAAAGATGGAGCTGCTTGGTTGGGAGTGCAATGAAAGAAAGCTGAACAGGTGGGCAACGTTGTTTTTTTTTTTAAAAAAAACAAAGCACTACTTTGTCCCCAATGGAGCAGACACACAAAGAGCTCTCTGCCGCTGCCTACTCAGCCCCATCTCAATTCACACAACGCTTCCCCCCCCGCAAACAATCTAAAAAGAGGCAGAAGGACACCAGCAAACAGCCACTAGAAAAGACACTGTGAAGGAGGGAACAGTTATTCTCCCCCTGCTAAGTATAAGAGGAGCACTATTTGAAAAAGTGCTATGCCTCTTTTTCCAGTTATCTGGGGTAACTGTACTTTTGATACAGAGAAATGTGAGGTGACTCATATGAAATCTTATTGGTTCCATGCTTTATCTTAATAATACTTCAATGACTCAGAATAATCAATGTAATTTGTCAGTTTTGAGTGAAGGAACTCTACTTTTTGTTGCACAGAGCAGCTGTGTTTTCTTTTTCTGGTTAATTGGCTATAACATTTGATAGCAGAGGCGGTCCTGGGGTTTTCTATCAAATTGAAAGTATACAGATATTTCAGTGCATGAAAACTGCATACTGCATTATAGTATTTTTCCAATGATGTATATAACAGGATGGTATTGTTCGTAATTACCAAGATTTTCACAATGTTGGCCACTAGTGTGAAGCTCAGCTTGTCCCCCTAAAGCTTGGCACCCAGGGCAATTGATTCCCCCCAACCCTTAGCTACACAACTGCACACAGGCACTTGGGATTGGGGGCTCCCCTAGACACTGCCCATGAGCCAGTAGGGCTCTCTGAGACTCCATATAAGGGTATAAAGGGCTCCAGAGAATAAAAAATTGAGAACTGCTGAATTAGAAATTTCCATAACAGATTAATCAGCAAGGTTCAAATGAGATTTTTTTTATTCTACTCTTTTGCCATATTCTTATTTTGTCTGAAATCCACCTAGCAATACTCTTGATAAGGAAGCACAGTGAACACTGTCTAGAAGGGTGTTTCACAATGTGCAGAATTTACAATCTGTAGTCCAGTGATCAAACACTGGACAAAACTGGGAGAGGTGGATTCAAATCCCTACACATGATTGGATTTGCTGAGTGGCTGTAAGCAAGTTGCTATCTGTTAACCTCAGTTTTCCATGCGTAAAACAGAAATACTTACAGCACTGTGATGTGGACAAGCCTTGTGAAAAACAGTTCTCATGATGAAAATCCTAGGATTATAATTACATTGACAACTGAATAGTGGAGTTGATTTCCACAAAGATATGCTGCATCTCTAGGAAACAAAACAATCCTGCAAAATTCACTACCTTCCCTGCAGGACTGGACACAACCCAGGAGATTGTGAGGTGATGAAGCTACTGCATCCTGATTGGTTACCATTACTGTTGAACATTAGGTACTAGTGATTATTTCTTGAACATTTACCTAGGTCCTAGACTACAAAAAGTATCTGCAAACATGTCAAATAAAGTATGTGAGAGCCTTCAGGTAAGATTTCTATCCAGCAGCTGTTGTCTCTTGCCCATACTGGCTTATGCAACCTAAGAATATTGAAGCTGATAAATTCAAGTGTAATTTAAAGGGCAGGATGGTGGTGGTGGCAGTGTGTGTGGGGGAGAGGGAAATACCCATATTAAATGTGGCACTGAAGTTCATCAGGAGGCACACCAGTTTCTGTGATTCAAAGCAGGAATTATGTTAGCAGTTCTCCAGATCCCCCTATCTTCCCTCTCATTGTTCAATTCCTTCCTCTTTTATTTTTTCCTCACCATAATTTGCAAACAAACATTATTCCAAAGCATGGCTAGAAGTGGGTTTGCAAGCCACGGTTGGTAACAATCCTGGTTAGCACTAAACATAGTTTGACAAATCATCTCACACGGTTCACGGCACATTTCCAAGCAATCTATCATATTAGGAACAGGTTCTTGGAAATAAACCCCAATGAATGTACTAGGACTTTCTTCCACATGCACTCATTTATTGTAGAAGAAACATATACAGGTAGATGATCCATTATCCAGACATCCGAAATTCAGAATATTCCAAAATTGAGGGTGGTTGTTGTTTTTTAACTTTCTGTAGTGTGAACACTAGAAGGTCTTGTGCTCATTCCCATGTACAGCCTGTGTACGTTCTATTCTCCGCTCTGTGGAAGTATTTTTCATTATATGTATCGTATGCAATTATTCTGAAATCCCGACAAATCCAAAATCCAGACACCTTCCTGCCCGAAGCAGTCTGGATAAGGAATACTCAACCTGTATCACAAAACTTGATTGTGACATCCAAATTAGATCTCAAAAATAATGAATGCTAGGGCAACATTGGTCAGAATTTTAAGATGTAAAGGATGCATCCAAAATGGCTGCCCTGAATTCCCAATTTGGTCATTATTTCAGTCGTTGTTTGGGGTTAGAAAACAAATTCTAGTGACAATGATATGACCAAAGGAGACCAGCTGTTTCCTACAGGGTGCCGCCCTTACCCTTCTTGTTTACTAAAGTTATTGTGTTAGCCAAACAAAAAACAATAACACGCCCGTAACAACCTTAAGAGCCCAATTCTATACCTGTCTATTCAGAAGTCCTATAACAGTCAATTGGTTTTACTCCCATGTAAGTGTGGATAGGATTGTAGCCTTAGTCACAGTGTTTAAATATATTAAAATATTTGGATGGGAAAATATAAGAAGAGCCCCACTGGATCAGGCCAAAGGCCCATCTAGACCAGCTTCCTGTATCTCACAGTGGCCCCACCAGGTGCCTAAGGGAGTTCAGTAGACAACAAGATGCTTACATCCTGTGGCCACTCGCTTGCATCTGGCATTCTGAAGTAGCCTACTATTCATGTAAGGAGGTTGCCCAACCCATCATGGCCTATAATAGCCCACAATGGACTTTTCCTCCAGAAATCCGTCCAATCACCTCTTAAAGGCATCTAGACCAGATGCCATCACCACCTCCTGTGGCAAAGAGTTCCACAGATTAATTACCCGCTGGGTAAAAAAGTATTTCCTTTTAACTCTCCCAACACTCAATTTCAGTGGATGCCCCCTGGTTCTGGTATTGTGAGAGAGGGAAAAGAACACCCCTCTATCAACTCTATCCCACCCTGCATAATTTTATATGTCTCAATCATATCCCCCCTCAGGCGCCTTTTTTCCAGACTGAAGAGCCCCAAACGCTGCAGTCTTTCTTCATAAGGGAGGTGCCCCAGCCCCGTAAACAAATCTTACATTTGCCTTTCAAAACTGCAAACCCATTTGACTGGAACTACTAATTCTAGGAAAAGTATTTCTGTGCGAGGCAAGCAATGCTCAGAGATAGACAAGGGAAGGGAACCTGCAGAGCACTAGCCTACGCGTGTCTACTCAGAAGTACGTTCCACGGTGTTCCATGGAGCTTACTCTCAGGTAAACAGAATTATTAGGGAGTAAACGCCATTACATTGAGCACAATGAGATAAGCATGTTTACCTCTGCATAAACATGCTTAGGAGGACTCTGACTAGAGAGCTGCTTTTCCGCCACAGAACACATTTTGGAGCCATTGTGAAGTTCAGCTACTGTTAAAAACGAGGCCACTACACCACCTGCTTGCTGTTTCCGGAGAAATACAGTATTCCCCCCTCCCCACCCCGGTCGATTTCTAGGTGACACACAGCCCTCCCCCTGCAGCCAGCGCTGGCTCTGGGCGGGAGTCGAGGGCCGGGCTCTGGCCGAGGCGGGGCCAGCCGTGGAGTGGGAGGAGCCGCAGCATTCGGAGCCGGACTGTTTCTACCCGGAACCCAGTTGCCTCCGCTTGCGTTACCGGGCGGGAACGGTGACGCGGCAGTATTGGCGGTGCGCGAGCGCGAGAGGACGGGCAGGAGGCGGTGCCACCGGAGCCGGGGCAGGAAGCGGGTCGAGAGCGGCAGGGAGGACATGGCGGAGACCATTGTAAGTTGGGTTTGGGAGGGGAGGTCATGAGGCTGCTCTTTCTCGTCCCCAGAGTGAGGTCTAGGAGGGAAGAGGAGCCGTCCCTTTTGCCCCCCCTTTCTCAAGCGGAAGGTGGCGGCGGGTCCTCACTGGCCCCCCACTTCAGGGCTCGCCCCCTTTCCCTCGTGACTCTGGGGTCCCGCTTGGTTCTTGCACCTTTCCCAAGTGCCTGACTTGGCGCTGACACGTCCGCCCTGCATTTCCTTTTGGGTAGGAAACACTGGCCACCAGCTCTTATTCTCCTCTCCTTCCCCGTAGTAAAGATTCTAAGGACGTGGGTGGGTTTACTCTGGAGACTATGGGTTCCTCGATCTTCGTTCTCTGAAAGGTCAGCCGATGAATTGATGCCCAAGATCGTTTGCTGCTTTCCCTCCTCCCGCCCCCCTCCCGCCGTTCTGGGTTCTGTTCTGGGTTTTTGTTTTTGTTTTTACTTTCTGGGTTTTTTTTTTCTGGGTTTTTGTTTTTTTTTACTTTCACGTGTGTGAAGAATCTTGTCTCCACCCAGTAGACAGTAGGCATGGCTACACCACAGATTTCAACTGTTTCATTCATTCTTCCTAGTTAATATTGGAGACTATAGGGTTGGGTGGGTGGTCCATGCTTAAGAGATCTTTAAAGAACAGTTCTCAGCACCTTACCAAACTATAGTTTCCAGAATTTTTTTTGGAGAGGGGAGCCGTGACATTTAAGCTAAAATAAAACTGCTACCTACACTACACAAGTTTTAGATGTCCAGAGAGTTGTAGTATCCTCTCCTTGCCAGCCCTGAAGGCAAACCCAAAATCTGGTCGTTGGATTCAGATGCTCATTGTAACTTATACAAACACAATTTTGCTTATGCATTTCTGTATTTTTTTTTCTTCAGTTTAGTGATTCTTATCTCTTGGCATCTAGCTTCTGGTTTGGTATGCAGTTGTAATGGTATAAGATGGCTCTGTTGATAGGACATTTGGCTACCTGCCTATAAGCCATTATGTCTCATATGTGAGCTGAAGGAAGTAGGTCAAGTGCAGTACGTGGATACAGTGAGACTAAATCCTTAACCTGTTTCAGAATTAAATTGGTAGTGGAGACAAGCCCAGAGACTTGGCTGTAATTGTCTCATGAGATCAGTGCAACAGCTGAGTTATTTTCCTTAGAGACATTGGAGTTTATGTGCCATTTGACTTTGTCCAAATAGGTTGGGCAGAAGTATGTCCCTAAAAGTAACTCACCCAAGAACATTTGTCAGCATATTTGGCTTGGCTCCAACTGTAGAAAGTAGGCAGCTCACACTTATAACTGAACAAGGGAAACAGTGCAATCCTGTGCACACTTACCAGGGAGTAAGCCTCATTGAACATAGTCGGATTTACTTCTGAGTTAACTTGCATAGGATTGCACTTTTAGTTCATGATAGAATCTGTGAATACTCCAGCAGTAGCTTATATGAATAAGATTTCACATGCTTTTTCACATCTGGATAGCAGAAGTGGGAGATTCCTTGCTGCTTTTCATATAAGAGGGAATTGTTGATGGAACTAAGGAAAGACATTGGAGAATTAGGGATTTGTGGCATTTCTGAGAGTACAATTTTAGTAAAATCCCATATGGAAAACATTGTGAATACTACCTTATGCCCTCAGAGCAGTGAACAACTTGCTTCTAAATGTGTATATACGGTTAAAGCACACTCCTCCCTAAAGCCCCCATAGTTCATACAGCTTGATACCAAATTGTGTGTTCACAGTTGCAAAGACAAGCCACAGCCAGCCACTGTTGGTTGAATTGTTGGGTCACTGGTACACATGTTGCTTTTATGTCTAGTTTCTTTAACATTATTATCCTGTGCAGTTCGGAATACTCATCTCTGTGTGGGATTGTGCAGCAAGAGTTCTAATGGTGTTTCTGTTGAATGATGATGGAAAATTTTCATCAAAGGTTTTGTGGTAATGTTGGCCAGATGTGTCCTAAGATGACACACTGATAGCTCTGTTGTCTCTACCACCAATAAAAGAGGCATGGCCTCACTTGCACACTATTTGGCAAGCACTCCATAGCCTTCAGAGTCGAGGCTCTGGTGTTGCTTGAACGTAGTTCTAGTTAAACCTGTTTTTGCTAGAGTTGGATCAGCAACTTTGATCAAAGCTCAACAGAATTTAAACATTGCTCTTTCTTCTGTTTAAAACTAGAATCTTCATGTGGTATTCTTTGTGGCAATTACATACCTACGTGGTTGCTGATGTCCAATTTTCATTGTTGACCAAGTTCTGCGGTACTGCTGAGTCCAAGTATGGCACTGCAAATTGTAAGAGATGCTGACAGGTTAATGATGTTTGGAAGCATGCTCCTGTTTAACTTTCTCAATACAAAATTATCAACTGACACCTATCCAGAAAGCTGGATGACTTTACAGTTTGTAAAGATCACAAGCATGTGCCACTGTTGCATAGGCAAAAATTTAGCTTGTAGGTGAAGTCTAATTTGGCATGTTTCCTGGATGGTATTGTGTGCGCACTGTGGGCCACCTACTGAGATAGTCAGTAGTAATTGTCTGACCTTTCATTTCTGGGGGTAGCAGTCTTTCAGTTTTTCTTGGCTTTTATTTCTGTAGATAGCTTTTTTTTCTTTTAAAGGCCATTTTGCCTACTTTAATCATTCTGTATTTGTCACCATGAGCGAGAACATGCAGCTTGATGGTGATCCTTCAAATGGAAAAATACTAGATCTGTTACATAACACATGGAAATTCAAGGGGGCTGTGGCTTGGCCCTTGGATTAGTCATTCATCTGCTACTCCAGGGTGGAATACAGCAGGAAGTTACATGCAGCCACACTGTAAGAGAGAATTGCTCAACATTGTTGCTTTCCATGCAGCCCACTGTTCTCATGTTTACTCTGATGAGTTCCACATAGTTTATGGGGACTTATTTCTGGGCAAGACAGCTGTTATATGCTGTTGTAAACTGCTGCTGCTGCATTTTGTTGAAGAAAAATTTTGAATTTCACAAAGGGAATACCAGATTCCTTTCTTGCACTCTTTGTATGAAAACTTCAGCAATGTTAGCCCTGTGTGTATTGAAGTTTTTTACAGTATAGTTTTTTCTACTATACAAAGTGCTCTACAATTTTTATGTCAAAGGCATTTAGCAATCACCCTATCTATTCAGAGGTTTATGAAATCCTCTTGATTAGAACTATATAGGAGTATGGTGTTAACTTCTGAATCAACCCTGGAAAAGTTGAGGTTCATTTTTGCCTTTTAAAATGCCTCCTGAGATTGTAGAGTAACAAAGCAGTCCTTAATCAGCAACAGAGAGGTGGCATTCCCATCAGAATCCCTTCTTGAGGCAGTGCATGATATGAACGGTGACACTCCCGATGCCATTAAAGTCCAAGTTCAGCCCCCCTTGGCATGGGGGGTGAGAAGGGGTGAAAAACAAAATGTCCAAAATGGCCGGCATTAGTGTCAAATCCATAGTTTTCGGGGTCGCTGAGCTGATTGGTGACAGTCCCAATCATGTTTGAGCCCAAGTTCAGTCGAATAGCAGCACCCCTCGGGGTGGGAAGGTGGTGACATGTAAAAATACTCGAAAATGACCAATATTAGTGTCGAATCCACAGCTTCTGGGGTCACTGAGATGAATGGTGACACTCCATTTGAGTCCAGGTTCAGCCCCCATCGGCATGGGGGGTGAAAAGGGGTGAAAAATAAAATGTCCGAAATAACCGACATTAGTGTCAAATCCATAGTTTTCGGGGTTGCTAAGCTGATTGGTCCCGAGGACATTTAAGCCCAAGTGTAGTCGAATATAATGCATAGAACTCTGTAGAACCTTCTGGAAATTTTTAGAAATCATTATGCCCCGGTCTTGGTCTCCAATCAAATACTTGCCATATAATATTACCAGGTGTACTCACTGAATACAAGTCTATCCATACCGTAGTAGATGCGTATGAGGTCGTTAATTTCCCATCAGACTTCCTAAACTCACTTGATCCAGCTGGATTGCCACCACATCATCTTTGTCCTACAGTGGGATCTCCAATTATTTTACTACGGAACCTCGACCCGCCAAAACTTTGCAACAGCACAAGGCTGTCTGTCAAGAAGATGCTGGATCCTGTAATTGAAGCGACTATCTTAACAAGAAAGGGAGAGGGTGAAACAGTGTTTATCCCATGGATAACACTCATTCCGACGGATCTCCCTTTTAACTTTAAGAGATTGCAATTTCCAGTGAGACTTGCATTTTCGATCACGATCAACAAGTCACAGGGGCAGTCTATTAAGTACTGCGGAGTGGATTTGAGATCGCCATGTTTCTCCCACGGACAACTTTATGTTGCTTGCTCAAGGGTGGGTTCACCCAAGAATTTATGTATTCTTGCTCCTGGAGGTGAAACTGAAAATGTGGTTTATAATCAAGTTCTTAGTTAATATTGTAGTGAATTTGTAAAAGATTTACCTTAAAATTTTTATACTGTACTTATAATTTTAATTTCCTGTACATAAAATTACTTTGATTTTACACTATAGATAGCATTCATTCCTTTTCTGGTCTAATAGAAGCTTGGGATAAATAAATACCCGGGCAACGCCGGGTAAGGACAAGCTAATGATTTTATGAATACCTCAATTTTTTTTAAGATTTCACATTTTTTAAAAATCGAAAATATAATCCAACACTTGGTTCCTCTTCTTCACTTCCTCTTCCCATTTTAATATTCTTAGACTTAAAATGACAGTAATAAAACATTCATCTTAAAGGCTGCATTTCTACTAGTTTTGTGCAAATACATTCAAAAGCTAGTCCCTTTGCATTGAGGCTTTTTTGGTCACAAAAATGACTACTGTACAGACTTTGGTGATTTCTATTGTTTAACCATCTCTACAATTTCTAAAATTCTTAACAGATAATCCGTGTCCAGTCTCCAGAGGGAGTGAAACGGATCACAGCAACAAAGAGAGAAACTGCTGCAACATTTCTGAAAAAGGTATTCTTGTTTGGTCTATTCTTTGTTGTTTTCTTAGGGCAGCGACAGAGATACTCCTCCTATTGAACAGAACACAGCCAAATTGTTCCCTTGCTCTTTAAGATTTGGCTGGATTTGCACAGAAGCCTTCTGTGATTATTTGTGCCTGGGCCAGCATGGCTACCTTGAACTGCTCAGAAGCTACTCGCAGTCACTACTTATGGGACTGCAGCACAGGAGGGAAGACGGCCTTTGAACATACGCAGAGTTCCTTTTCTTCACTCACACATGCTTCACATTTTGCACAAGTGAGCCTTAAATCCCGGTCTTTTTGTTGCTCACATCTCTCTGGTGCCTCTGTGAAGTTAACTGACTTCAGCTGGACTAGATGGCCACCGTGCAGCTTCATACTAGGTGTCCTTACGTGGAAGTAAATTGCATTAGTTCAAGGATGCTTACTTTCAGGTATGTGCACATACGATGGCACTCTTACCACACAATCCAACATGCGTTTACTTGGAAGTATATTCAATAGGATTTACTCCCATGTGAATGTGCACAAGATTATACCCTTTAAAACAGATTGTTTCCTGTTTTCTGTCCTATCAGGACAAACAATGTGTGCATTTAGTTACAGTATATACATGTGCATGAGAGTTCATGTCAATCAGTTTGCCTCCAGATAGTGTTCTCAACTGGATCCACAGTCCTGGGGACTCCATGTCACAACTTGCACCTGTCTCGTGTTCTCTTGCTCAGAAACACTCAAAATGCCCCAGGCTTTTGCCTGTCAAGCTTCACAAGAGGCTGCGAGATGAGGGAGAAGCTGAGAAGCAGGAAACTAGTTGTTAAGAGTTCTAGTTTCTGTTCTTTCAGTAAGTTCCTCTAACATCTTGCAAGATATTTGATTATGTGTCCCAGTAAATCATACTGCGTTATTTTTAATTGTACACATTTGCAGCTGCCATGATGAGGAGGTATAAAATATATCATTATTTCTAAGTACTGCAGCCACAATCCTGAGAGGTAGTTTAGGTAAGTCTGGGTCTAGCGACATCCAGTAGGGTAGCTGATCTCCTTTTGAACATCAGCCCCACCTGTGTCATAACCAGAATCTCATCCAGTTTCAAAAGTCTACATATTGCCAGGGGAAGCAGGACAGGGCTTGTGTGCCCCTTGTGTGCTTATTCGGAGATCCCACGTCTTTCACCCGCCTTTTTAACAGGCAAGTTTTAACACCAGAATTCAAGACCTTGAGTAGACCTCAGAGGCTGAGCACATGGTGGCCGCAATCCAGTGAAGCATGAGTTTATCCATTTTACAAATATTATTTTCCCCACCCCAAACAGCACTCAACCCATGCTGCATTTTAGCTACTTTTTAAACCCAAAGGAAGGTTGACAGTAGAAGATGCAGTATGGGGGTGGGGCTGATCTGTCTCCTGGCACTTCCCAAATGTTTTTGATTGGCAACTCCCTTGACCTACTGGGACATCTGCCACAGCTCCCCATTAGGGCTACCATCCTATACATGGTATAGGGCGGCGGGTATTTCACAAATACCCTGCAGCTCTCTGAAGAGTCTCGGCTCACAGTTTGGGAACCACTATCATAACACATGAGTACAAGTCACAGAAATCCCTGCATTGCTACAAGAGAAACTGTGTGCAAAGCAGTGGCTGTGCTGGTATGACTTAGGTACAGCACTATTAAATTTAATGTGTTCTAACTCCCCCCCCCCCAGCTCCATCACAAAGTTTGAGAAACATATGTCTGAGTTGGAGTCCCTCAAATGGAATATCCTGAGGCAGGAAAGGCTGTTTCTAGGCTACTTAAAGTCACCGCAGGATCCAGCCCGCTGCTGGCAAGATGCGACAAGGCCCCCTTTTGTTTCTGTAGCAATGGTGAGGTCCAAGCCACAATGTAGCTCAGGAAAGGAGGAGGTCATACCTTGCAGTGACTGCCTGGATGACTGTAACAGCTCAGTTTAGGGGCCTGTGAGGAGAGAGACAGGGTGCAGAGGGCTCTAGAAGAATCCCTTCAAGAAAGAAGGCCTGGGTAGCCCAGGGAGAGGGAGGAAATGAGTGAAAGCCAAATTCCTTTCTTCCCTAGAAGGGAGTGGAAGCTCTGAGGTCAAACGGAAAGACACCAGCTGGCCCCATTTTCCCTACCCATTTCATTCTCCTAACCCAGAAGAGAGAAGGGACAAGCATTGTTCAGACATCCCGGGCCATGTAGTAGTATCTAGGCTTGCCCTGAGCACACAAATAGCAATAGTTGCATTTTCAAATACTACAATACTCCACATAAAACTAAGAGACTCCTAAAATCACAGTATGGCAAAAATTACAATACAACTGAAGCTAAACAGCAGTAATTCAAATCTCCACATACAAACACCCAACTCTATTTCTCCCCTCCCCGACTTCTGCCAGAATGTAGGGAAGGTCTTTGAAGTCCTTTACCACCCAGCAGAGGCTAGTTGGAGCTGCCCTGGAAATGAATACCATAACATTAGATGGGTTCTGTTCAGACTGAGCACTTCCATACTTAGAACCACTGATTTGGGATGACTGTTCTAAATAACTACTGTATCGGTTCAAGTGAGTTTTTATGTGCTTTTGGCTGATAAGTAACATTAACTGATGTTTCTGCTGTAATTCCCACCAACTTTTAGCCATAAGGGGAAGGCAATTTTAGTGCCATTTTCCTACTATTGTAATCTGTGTGTCATTTTTTTGGCTGATAAGTCATAAAGCTGACTATTCTCTTAGCCATGGTTAATCAGTTGGGAGAAGTTATGTGACTGCCTACCTCCTTCCATCAAGAGTGTCAAAAATCCCACTGTGGGCCTCACCATGCCTATTATTATGTCCATCTGGTGGGTTTAACCAGGGTTTTTGCTTAATTTGAAAGATCCACTCATACAACGTCTTGTTCATTTGTATAGACTGTTGTACTTTGAGTATGCATTCCCAATTCTTATTATTTTTTGAATAACTGCATCTGGATAATTTATCTACAGCAGAAATTTCACAGAGTATTGGCCTGTATGTGCTTACCATAGAGTAACCTCATTGAACACAGTGGGACTTTTCTGAATGAATGTAAATAGGAATATGCTTCATTTCGTATACCTTTATTGGCATTAATACAAGTTAAAAACACAGAATAAATAATAAAGCAGCATCAACGAAATTCCGATCACCCCTTGACCTGGTTCGAGTCTTACTCGGGGTAGATTACTTTTGTTGATAATGGCCATCAGGAATTCTGCAACTAAATCGGTAATAGTCTCGGAACAGTCCTCAAGGAGGTGGCCCAAGCAGGCTTCACGGGGGCCAGAGAAGATGGATAGTACCGGACCTAAAAAGATTTCACAATACAAAGCTTTCTGTGGGCGGGGCAGTGGCACAAGATATGAAGAACTGTGTCGAGTTCCTGAAGGCAGAATTTGCAAATTCTGCTTTCGAAAGGAATATTTTGGAACCTCCCCGAGAGGACCGTGGGGGGAAAAATGTTGAATCTGGCAAGCATAAAGGCTCGCCTCTTCAAGGGATTTACTAGTTTACAAAAGTAATTGGAATTATGATCCAAAGAAGGAGAGAGGTCAAAATAACATGGCGAGCAAGTGGGATTAATGTTCAAAGAAAGTGAATGCAATTCCTCTTCCCATAGTCTATACTTTATAATAGAGTGAGCTTGGTTAAGGCCTAAATCAGTAAGGGATTCAAGAGTAAGATTTAAGTTTTGAAGCTTATCTTCAAAAAGTTTAAACCAATTGGAGACGTAAGAATCTTTTAGGAGATTGCTAAGTAGGGCATGGGAGTGAACGTTAAGATGAAGGAGCAACCAGAATTTGAAAGCCAAGAACCGCGCTACAGTTGAAGGAAGGTGTATACCCAATTCAAGTACCAAGGTTGATAACCTGATTGAGTTGGGAACTCCCAAAATGCATCTTAGGAAAGGAGCCACAACCTGGTTCAGCTCTTTGCCAGCAGCTTCGATCCATATTGGGGTCCCATACAATAAATGGTTCAGTGTCTTGGCTTGGAAAATCTGTAGGACTGCAGGGATGTATTGATTACCATGGTTGAAATGAAAACGGGCAATTGCATTAAAATGAAGTGCAGTTGATGATGTTACTAATTTCCTATGGAGGGACCAGCTAAGTCAATGGTGAAAGGTGATCCCTAGGTACTTAAAAGACCTAACCTGTTCAAAATAATTGGAGCCAATTTTCCAAGGGACTGGTTTCCAAGACTTGGAGAAAACCAAAATTTTGGTTAATAGGAATATGCTGTTGGTGTGTTTATCTCTCCAGTGCAAATTCCAGATGTCGTCATTCTCTATCTTTTTCTTTTCTAGGTTGCAAAAGAATTTGGCTTCAGAAATAATGGATTTTCTGTGTACATTAATAGGAACAGGACTGGTGAGATCACATCATCTCCCAATAAGTCCCTCAACTTACTAAAAATAAAGTAAGTATCTGGCAAAAAACGAGGAGTCACGAAGATTTCTTCTAAACACTTTTGAATTAAAGACTGTGATACCTTACATCAAATCTGAATAAGACTGTGCTGCATGTTTGATATCCTTTTATGTTTTGTCTTATATAGACATGGAGATATGCTGTTTCTCTTTCCTTCAAGCCCACCTGGCTCTTCCTCTGAGAACATGGATACTTCAGGGTCCCAAGGAATGCGCCATATAGGTGTTCCCCAGGTGGTAGAAGATGAGATTGACCAGTACTTAATAAAGCAAGATGGGAAGATTTACAGAAACCGAGATCAGCAATTGTAAATACCACTGTATTTTCTGTTGGGGCTGTATGGAATTCTCAAACTTTATCCTAGTTCTTCTCTATGTAGGGAAGTTTGCTGCTTGTGCCTCTTCTTCTCTGTACCATAATTATTATGTAAACCGCATGTTTTACGTTAGTGGCACTTGCTCTTTTCCTCAACCTTGAGGAAAACAGGTTGGGATTGGGTAGATGGGCATACTGTAGACTTCAAGGTTTTTTGGTTAGGGAGGTAATCCAGAGAAAGATCTTTTTAAAAATAGGGTTTATTCAGTTGACACACGCACAAACTAAACATATGGCAATGGCCTTCTTAGGAAGGCTCATGAGAAAGCTAACTGCTTAGATTGTGCAGCCAGCTTCCTGAAATAGTATAAAAGCTATTTAACTGGTAAAACTGTAAAATGCTCTGTATAACCATAAATCCACTTCTGAACTTCTTACAGAAGAAGGAACTCTCAGAAGGGTTTGCAAATCTAGACTTAAAAAACAACAATGTTCTAGTCTCTGTTCAACAGAGACTTTTAACAACCTCTTAAGAATGACATGGTATCTGTTGTTCAAGAGAGTCCTCTGATGAGTCTTAGCAGTTACGAGTCCTGTTTGATCTCCAAACCATTTATGACTTTGTAGGGTGAAAGTTTGTAGGGTGTAGGTTGGGAGTTTGAGACTGCGTGATGGAGTGAGCTCCCGTTGCTTGTCCCAGCTCCTGCCAACCTAGCAGTTCGAAAGCATGTAAAAAGGCAAGTAGACAAATAGGTACCACTTCGTAGGTAACGAAGGGAAGGTAACGGCGTTCCATGCACTACAGCGTATATGTTATACGGTCTGTAAACAGATAGTTTTTTTTTTTTTAATAAAGACTGTGAGAAATCATTAGCAAGTGACCTGTAATATTGGTAGAGCTATAATTTAGTTGTACTGCTAGAGTGACTTACCCTTTTTTAAGCAGTATGAGTATTTTGGAGTATAGTGTAGTATCTGGGTTTTCTGGTAGTCTTTGTTCATTAGTAGGATAGCTTCAGAAGTTTGTATTTCTGCCTGTAAGCTAAGAAAAACCATAAAATGGTGCAACCCTAACCAACTTTCCAGCACCGGAGTAAGAGAAATGCAGCTTCGGGGTAAGGGAACAAACATTCTCTTACCTTGAGGAGACCTCTGTGACTATTACCACTGCAGGATGTAGCACTTGCCCTATTGGCATAGCTATGTCAGTGCTGGAAGGTTGGCTAGGAATGTACTCTAAGTTACAGAAAGGCTATAGGGACAGTGGAGAAAGGGGTATCAGAGTAGGTGTAGAAATGAAATCCAGTGAATAGCAGCCTGGGTACCTCTTAAATCTTTATGCCTATTCCTGTCCTTCTGGGTATTGAAATAGCTACGTTTCTGAAGGGATGTTGCAAAATCTTAGGTTGCAGTCCTGATTGGCTGACTGACCTGCAGGCTGACTGACCTATGCAGTATTCAGCATAGGTGAGCAGTCTGCGGGTGCAACTTCAAATAAGTGGATTTTATTACCCTTGTCATATGCCCAGGAGCAAATCTGAGCAGCTGGTATCGGTATGTTGACAAGGGTTAGGATCCAGGCTAGATTGCCCAGGCCAGTCCCACCCATCCCTCCCAGGCCCGCTTTTCTGACCACCCTCCCCCACCCAAAAATGCCTCTGTTCCACTCACCTGCCACCCTCTCCCACACCCTGCTCCAGTATCCTGTCTTTGGCACCCTGTTCAGGCACAGGTCTGGCACTGCTGAGCTAATCCATGTGCTCGCCCAACCTACTCTCAAATAGCCACAAATGTGCTTTATGGTATGTTTGCAAAACTCGGGAGCCAGCACAAGGGACTTGTATCTGCTTGGGGAGAGGAGTAGCATTGTATGGTTCGTGTTTACCATTAGACTGAGACTCCAGCTTAAAGGTATTCTTGATAAGCATATATTTTATTTCTGAGAACTTTAAAGAAACTTAAAATATACAAATCCAATTGGATGTAGTGAAAATTTGCTAGTATAGGGTGTTTGGCAAAAAGGGCTTTGTGTCCACCTGATAGTTCCTCATTTTTAGAGTAAATGTATTAGGAAGTAATTTCACAAAGAATCTGACAATGCTTTTAAAATATACTGTTTATCTTAAGCATTTCCATGTTGTCCCTTGATATAGTTTTCCAAGGTTATGAACATTCCATCAATAATGAAGCCTTAAGAGTATTGTTTAGACCAGGGGTCTCCAGACTTTTCTGTATAAGGGCCACATTGTTTATTTTACACACTTTAGTGGGCCGAAAAACAATCAGTTTTATGAATGAAATTTAAATGAATGCATGTTTTACTTGGATATTTTATGTAATCAGCATTATGATTCAGAACAAAAGAAAAACGTGACATTTGCAAAGGACAATTGTGTGCTTAAACTGAGAAATGATATATAATGAGTGAAAATGTCAAATATTTTAAGTTGCTGCAGTCCAGATAAAATTTTGTGACAAGCCAGATTTGGCCCCTGAGCCATAGTTTGGAGACCCCTGGGCTAGACCAGCAGATCCCAAAGTCTTACCTGGACTTTGTGACTGCAGGTGAGTGTTTGCGGGGTGAGGGGGCAGTACCCTGATAGCACCACAGCAATCGCATGCCTTGGGAACCCAGGGGCTTTTAACCGTACTTGGGGGGGGGGGTTACGCTGGCATCTGGGAGGCCTGCAACATCCTAAGTGGGCCTTCCTGATTCTCAAAATAGCTCCGTTTGGGAATCGGATCACACTTGCGCATGAAAACCATGTGAAAACTGCTGCGCCATTGGGACTCTCATTACTTGGCCATTACTCTTAAGAGGAATGGCCCACTTCTGGTTCCTAATGGTGGGTTATGACCCATCACTTCCGGAACCGTTGGTCTAGACTTTTCAAACAGCAGTTTAGTGCTCATTAAACTGACAAAATCAGAATTCTGCTTGTTGGTTAGAAGTTATGTCTGCTTCTAACTGCATAATTAATGTATTTCATTTATTTCAAGAAAATAAATGTATTATGTTGTTGATAGGACCAGACACGAATATTTGTGAGAGTCGAAATGAACAGTAGGGCATGCAGATGACACTAAGAAGGCAGTTGTAAGGTGTTTAGCAATGGCGCTTTATTCTGAATAATGATGCACTGCCTCATGCTTGTCTTATTCTTAAGTCCACTGTTCTTAAGAGAGAAATGCTGTACCGTGCTTTTTCTTCAAAATTAACCAACCTTTCTGTATCTTTCAAAGAACTACTGTGTCTAAAAGTAGCATCTTTCATAATTAGGCTTTAAGATATCTAGGGGTAAATTCAAAGCTAGGCACAAATCAACATTTGCTGGTGATACACCTGCTAATGTATGATTAGTTTGGATTTTTTTAGATTTCTGGGGGCTTGGCAATAGGTTGTTTTTCTAGTTACAGCTACTCATACCAAATTTGCAAACTACAAAATTTTATTTAAAAATCCAAGTTTTTCTGCGGCTAATGGCTAGTAACTCTTGCTTTTCTTCTCACAGGTGTCGACATGGCCCGTTGGGTAAATGCGTGCACTGTGTACCATTAGAGGTAAGGAGTTAAATGTAATGTTTTACTTGTTAGCTTTCTGTATGTGTATGAGTTACTTTAGTGTCAGCTTTTGAGAGGATGTTGCAGAAACATTAATGTATCCTGTCTGCTGATAATTCCTAAAGAAGCTAAACAAGTCCCTTGGATATACTTGTCTGGGCGATACTTGAATTTATCAGGCTTCAGACATCTGTTTTTCTGCAGTAATGAGTTTAACAGGATATATTTCTAGAAGCTCAAGGCAAAACTGTAGTATGCATTTTGTACCTCCTACTTTTGTTGTGGACTTCACTCCCCTTTGCAGAGTCATTCCTGAGCCACTATTTATAGTCTTATATTCTAGGTGCATTTTGTTAAGCAAAGAACCTCTGCAAGCCTTTTCAGTTGTGTGCAGATTTTTTTAACCTGCACCAGAGTGTTCTCAACTATGTTTGATGAATCAGCCTTTCGCTCTGCTATTTAAATAAAAAAGAGAGAGAGTATTATACCCAGGAGACAGGTTTCTGAAGCCATTTTTGAGAAAGGCTATAACTGCATACAGCAAAAGAGAGAGAAAAGGGCCCCATTATTACTGTCAAAGTAGTAACTGCTGTAGAAAAAGAACACAAAGCCTCCCTAATTGTTTCCACATTGACTGCCATCCGAGAGTTCAGACTAAAACATCCATTTGTTCAGTGATCAGTGTATTATCAAGCAGGTGTCTGACCTGGTTTTCCTTTGTGTATGTGGGTTTTTGGCAGCCTTTTGATGAGGATTATTTAAACCATCTGGAACCTCCTGTGAAGCATATGTCATTCCATGCCTACATCAGGAAACTGACCGGAGGCGCAGACAAGTAAGAAACTTGCACCACTTCCGCAGGGGAATCTCATTACGGATGATTTAAAAAAATTGAAAAAAACTATTTACAAGGCAAAAACTAATTCAAACAGTAGCAAGACTGTTACTTTTCAGACTAGTTTTGCAGATGAGAAGGAAGAATGAGAACTCCATAGTTTATTTTCCTCACTTAATGAGCAAATCTTAACCCCCTTTCTTTCTAAATCAGGATCACAGATTGTTACAGTTAGCAGTATTTTGTGAAAGGGCTAGCAGTTATTTATTCCAAAAATTTGACATGTAATCAAGATTGGAAAACCAAATCCCTCTTCTTAACTGCAGTAATCTGGAAGCATAACCCTTCCCCCTCACTGCATTATGAGTGTACTGAATTCTGTAACATGTATGCACTTTTTAATGGTGTTTTTTCATTGCAAAGGCAAAGAAGTTTGAAACTTGGATCACATCATGTTGTCTTGACATAGAAAGAAAAGCAGCATTAGGAGCTATAGCAGATGTTGATCCTTTCCCTCATCAACAGCTTTTGTGTAGCAGAGAGCACTATGATTATTACCTGCGTATCTGATAGTTTTTCTAGTACATACTTCAATGAAACAGAGGTTATTTCAGCTGACTTCTGAAATCTAGTGCTAGTTTTGTCCCCAAGCTTATACCCCAAGCTGTAGGCTGGGCCAGATTGAGTCCTAGGATAAAGCAGTATGATCTCAGAGACCCTGATAGCACAGTCCTGTGCACACTTAAACAGAAATCCTGTTGAATTTCTCTTACTCCCAGGAAAGTATGTGTAAAATACTATTGGAATGTCTTCTGTCTTTTTGTTTAAGAAACAGACATTTAACATTATGGTGTGTTCTTTTCTATTTAGGGGGAAGTTTGTTGCCCTTGAAAACATTAGCTGCAAGATTAAATCGGGGTGTGAAGGGCACCCCCCATGGCCAGAAGGCATTTGTACCAAGTGCCAGCCAAGTGCCATCACACTCAACAGGCAGGTGAGATCAGCATCCATCACTACTGGAAACTTGCTGTTCTTGAGTCATTACTTGCCCCTGTTTGTTTTTGAAAGGATGTGGCCGGCTTGGGTTTAAGTGTGTTCCCTATTGGCAGTTGCTTAATAAACTGCTGTTGGTTGGTTTTGATACAAGGAGACTGGGAAATGAACTTATTCATCAATTTCTATGTACATCGGAGAACATCTGCACTGGTCATGAACTAGGAGAGCGATTTAAGAACTCCCTATTCAGATTTCTGTCACATAGTCACAAAGGATTGTGGGAATGTGATGCAGAATTAGTGGCTTGTGAAATGGAACCCTGGGTGTGATTCTTTTGGATTTCCTGCAAGGCATGATGGATTGGAGTGTTAAGGGTGGTATTGTTGGAGGGCCTGGATTTAATGAAGGGTTGAGCAGATGGAGAGAAAAGAGGGCAAACGAGTTCTTATCCCACTCCTTCCCTGATGTGGAATTTCTAGTACTAATCTGTAGTACAGACAGCAAGGCTGTAGAGGGAGAAGGAATATGTGTCTGAAATAGTAGTTGTTGAGAACATCTATATACCACTTTTTCACGTAAAGCTGTTGCTTATCCTTGTGACCATGTTTTGAACTTAATTTATCCTTGGCAGTGTCTTGGCTTGATACTGTGTTGCTTTTGTTTTCAAATGGCAGAAATACAGGCATGTGGATAATATCATGTTTGAGAACCATACAATCGCAGATCGCTTTTTAGACTTCTGGCGAAAAACGGGAAACCAGCATTTTGGATATTTATACGGGAGGTATACAGAGCACAAAGACATCCCTCTGGGTATCCGAGCTGAGGTAGCTGCCATCTATGAACCTCCACAGGTAATGGCTCCTCCAGTCATGCGTGCCTTCGCTTTCTCCATTTTGGGAAGGAGGTTGGGAAACAGAATATTCCTTAGTTGATGATGTTGGTGCAAAACTGACACAACGTGCACTGTCATTATTGTATTTGTGAAGCCTTGCTGTAAGCAATGCATATGTTAATCAGGTCTCTGTCTTTGTCCTTCCAGACTGCAGTCTGTTTTTGTGCTAGTTTGTCTGGAAATAAATCTTACTGAGGTCAGTAAGATTTACTTCCCTGTAACTGCATTGGATTCTGGTTTTTGCCCACCTCCCTGTGTCTTCAGGAGGGAGGAGAAGCTGCCTCCTGCAGTCAGTCAGTCAATCTGATCTGCGGTATTTACAGTTGTTCTTCTATTCCCAAGAAGCTGTTTATTGTTTCTTTGGGTGTAGGCTTTCTCAAGGTGGTTGCTGCTTAAACAGATGGCTTCTTTGTAAGGAGCAGCTGAATATATTGTTACCAGGGGAAAGCACTGTGCCAACTTTTCTCTTTACCCTCCGTGTCAGAGCATAAAATATCCACAGAAGCAAGCAACATAGGCTTTGATCCCACATATTGGAGAAGACATGTTTTCAGGTTCTCCAGAACTGTCGTGATGTTCAATAAAACAAAAAGTAGGTTGGGAGAGAGGTAAGGCATGAAGTAATTAGATTGGCCTATGCCAGATGCAAAACAAGTTAAAGGTGTTGATGAGGACTACTGGAACAATAATGGCTTTTTCACCATATTTTTAAAAATACAAAATCTTTTACCGGTAGTTTTTGTCTTCAGAATCAAACAGAATTATTTGTTTGGGAGTTGAGACCAGGTGAGCCTGCTCAGCTGACCTAGGACCCCAAATATATCACCAGAAGATGTGCTAGGTCTAGGACAAGGAGAAACCAATTGCTTTATCTCAGCCAAGAAAATGCCCTTAATTCCCCCGTGTGTTGTGTGCTATTCTCTGCTATTAGGGATTATCTCTGACAGCATAAGGGATCTGTGCCTGTGTGATATTTGTGGCTTAGCAGGGTTATAGCGTTGGTTTTTCCCCTGATTTTTCGGCAAAGGTGGCATAAAAGACCCTCTTCCACCTTGGTCAGCCCTCCAGTTTTGTACCTTTAGTGTCCACACTGAGATACCGAAGATTACCAAATAGATAACCTGTTGTGCACTGGAGAAGTACCTGTTTTAGATTTTATGGGATAATGTATATGAAGCTATGAAAGTGCTATGTACCCATTTATAAAACCAAGTATTGTCTGTTTCACAAATTACAAAGCAACTAACCCATGTTTACTACAGAGCATGTACTCAGCATTGTGCCACAGCCTCTCCTGGCTTTCTGTTTAGTGTATGATGCATGTGTATGATTTCTAAACATCCACATTGAATTTGTACTTCATGGAAATACAGAATGAATGTAAAGTGACCTTGTGTGCTTCTGGTATGTGTGTTAAAGTTCATCTCTAATCTTGGAGTGGATTGTAATTTTTTTTCAGCTGTGAGATTATTTTAAAGTCACTAGGTGGCACCAGTCACTCTTATCAGTAAGATACAGCTGAGTAGCATGATTAGGAGGAATGTGGCAGAAAACTGCAACTTAGATTTAATAGTAATTATATCAGTGGAAAATTGCTTGTGAAATTTTATATAAATGCATAGGTTTATCGCAGGATCATCTTTTATTCTAACACACTGACCTTTTTCCCCTTTTTCTTTTAAAAGAAATAACACTCTGTGCATGTGCATAAAATGGCCTGCATCCATGGCAGAGAGGCGATCACTTTTCCCCTCTGCAATTACAATTGTGATAGTGTGTATGCATGTGTGTATCCATGTGTGCAATTTAGACAACAGAAAGCTTTTATTTGCTTTCAATAAAACTTTTTTGTTTTCTATAAATAGCATGTTGGGGGATGTAATTGTAACAACAGTGTGGCTGGGGCCTGAATGCTACCCCCCTCACCTCTTGCCTGAAAAAATATCATTGCCCCCAATGATATTTATTTAAATAGGGGGGGAAGAGGGCTAAACACATACGTATTGGCACATGTGGTTCAGTTCTTAAAATAATTTAATTCAGACGACTTCTTTAGAAAGGCATCTTGCTTGGATTTGAAGGCTGCAAAATGATGAAGAATTTGTAACCATCTTGGCAACCTCTGCAATGGTTGGTCATCCTTGCTGTTGACCTGAAAATAAAACTGGGCAAATAGTCTTAACCTCAAAACGTACTACATTTTCTGCTGTGAAATTTTAATATGCATTTAACTGTACATCCTGTTTCAAGGTGGCTTACAAAATAAAAAATTTATATTTAAAATTCGTATAACTGCACACAAAATAACAGAATGCAAACAAACTGATTAGATCTAAAACAGTAAGCAGGAAAGCAATAGCCAAGTGTACTGTATTCAGTCTAAGGCCAAGATTTCTCAAACCACTGATTCGTGTTCTAGGCTTTGATCCCTCTTAATTTAAGGAAAGTAGACAGCCTATTGCCCTGGGATCCTTAAGACAAGAGTCAACACACGGTGGGCCTTGGAAGTGTTGATGGACAGCTCCTACTGAAATGTGCGGGAGACACTCCTGCAGGTTTTGCTGGCATATTTAGCTGCTGCTTGCTTTAAAAAAAATATACCGTATATAAAAAAAATAAAATGAATGTGTGTCAGGCAACTTGAGACATGCAAACAGTAATATTTCATTATAACCCACACTGGGGATCTGCTTCAGTGGCAAGATTCATGAGTGTCTCTTAAGTAGCAAAGTAAACTTACATCAGCTCCTAGCAATCCTCTACACACCAGGAAGTTAAGTGTTGAGGCTTTTGATCAGTTGCTAGGTTCACTGGGGTTTGATATTGCATCATGATGTTATTCATAGAAATCACTGTGTGTCAATGCTCACGGATTTGTCCCCTGGTTTCTTGACTCATGTGATTTATTAGAGCTACTCTTGAAGCTTGTTTAGTCCAAGATAAATCAGTAGTGTCTGAAATTGTTGTCTTTAACATTTTGAATTGGTAAAGTGAGTTTTATCCATCCTCCAACTTGAGACAATATTAGAATAAATATAAGCATTGGTATTGATATCATTGGTATTACTGGGGTTGGTATGACAGACTATGCTCCTTGGCATCTCTGCCGGTTTTGCCAAAGGCAAATTACAGTCAGTTTTACTGGGCAGTAGAACAGAGAAATATTTGATCCAGTTTAATCATCTTGTTGACCTTAGGTGAGATTTAATTTAATGCCTCAATTTTCTCAATGGGATATCTGAGGATGAAAGATGCAATGGTGTAACAGTTTTCTACATCGCATCTAGCTAGCTGTGTATTAGCAGCAAATTCATTCTCTGTGAAATAGAGGTACAAAGTTGGTTTTTGTCCAATATAACTGAGGCTTGGGCTACCCCTGGAGCAGAATGAGATTGTGGGGGTTGTGAGATTGTAGAATTATCTATCAGTAGACTGTAGTTAAAGGATAAATTTTTAAATGTACCCTTGCATTAAATTGGACTAGACTAGTGCCTTTTTCCTTGGTACTCTAGTTTGTAACTTTCAGGGAGTTTCTTACATGGAAAACTTTTAACAGATGTCTTTCCTCACCTGCATTTTGAAATGGTACAGCTGCTTCATTCTGCTGCTTATAGATCAGGCCTTGGTTTAACATGAAGAAGTTCCCCTCTTTTCATTCAAAATATCCATTGAGAAATTCAGAAAGTTAGAGGCAAGAGAACAAAAGTTTGGGATCAGTTGGCCTAACTTGGTTGGTTGGAGTTTTGTCTCAAAAAGAGTATGTCAAGTTCATGGAAACACTATAGAGAAGATATTTTTAATATTGGGCAGTGCAATCCAAAAGCCCATTGGGCTGATTCATGTTGTCTGCGTTGGCCCAGCAATTCTCACACTGACGAGAGCATGCCTAACAGCACATTTGCAACGATGTTGGGCCAACACAGAGAGCAGAATCGTGCCAGCAGTGCAGGACCACTAGGTATGTTCGTCCTGTGCCGGTTGAGTACAGCTGGCACAGGGCTGTTTTGGAGGGGGGGGGAGGGTGGAACAGGATGGAGGGAGGGAGGCGGAGCCAGGATCTGGCTGTTAGGGCTGATCCTAACCCCTGTTCCTGGGTCATGTGGCCCCAATCCAGACGGTGGCAGGGCACTAAACAGCAAGCGCAGATCTGAAGAGCCCCGTTGGCTTGACTGGGGCTTACTCTGAGGCAAGGGGGAAATTCCCCTTGCACCGTGGTGAGCTCCAGCATGGTTATAACTTGCATTGGATGCAGTGCAGGCCCGCCTGCTCCTACACAAGTTAGGATTGATCCTTAAAAATGTTAAAGAGAAGCAGTATTAAATGGCCATCTTCTGGTGCAGTATGACAGTGGTGAATAGGGCACAGCAGCTGTCAATGTTCATTGCTCTGACATTGCACTATATTGTTGTTGAAAATGAGACATTTTTAAAAATCCCTGGATACTAAATAAAATAAAGCCTCCTTTATGTGAACTACTCCTCTAATGTCTTGTCGCCTTTTCAGATTGGTACACAGAACAGCCTGGAGCTCCTGGAAGACTCAAAGGCAGAGATTGTGGATGAGATTGCTGCAAAGCTTGGCCTGAGAAAGGTATCAGATAACGTTGGAACCAACATGTTAACATTTTGGGACTGAAACTCTCTCCTAGGCTGGAAGGCATTTCATGGGACCTAAGTGTTCTTCAATCATGCAGGTTAAATAAGGGTTGGCAAATGTTTGGTATCTAGTTTTATATGTCGGAAGCTAATAATAGTAAAGTGGGTCCTTGGTATCCATGGGTGGATCTGTTCCATGACCCTCCCCCAAGTGATACCGAAATCCATGGACAATTAAGTCCAGTGCACCACTGCAATAACTTACCTGGGGGCTGCACCCAGCCCTCCAGAGGTTGTGCTGACCTCCCTGCACCTCAGAACACCTTCCGGATATGATGGAAAGCTTTCCAGTTGTATCTGGGAGATACTCTAAGGCCCTCCAGCCCCGGGTTTTGCATCTGTAGATGCCAAATCAGTGGATGAGAGCCTGCCGTATTGCTTTTTGGCATCACGTGACGCTGGAAGTTATATGGCCTTTGCAGCCCTTTTCTGTTTGCTGTTTTACTAGTACTGATGAATGGCAGGCCATGCAGTGTTGTTGCTTGAAAAACTAGTAGCTTTAAGTGGGTAGTGAGTAGTCCCAGAGTCTCCTCCAAATGTCTGAATATAAGAAGCAAAACTTGCCTTCAGTCAGTGTGTCCCCAAATCTCCCTCTCACTGACTTTTTAACTGTTTTAGTTTTGCTCTGTGTGTTTTGCTCTTAAAGTATATGGCAAGAACAAGCTCGGATCTGCACCAGCAAAAGAGCAGGTGCAAGTCCACATGCCCAGGAGTGGCCCAAATTGGGGCCGCCCAGGGACAGGGGTTTAGATATGGCCCAACGGCCA
Organism: Lerista edwardsae; assembly: GCA_029204185.1. Classification (NCBI taxonomy): domain Eukaryota; kingdom Metazoa; phylum Chordata; class Lepidosauria; order Squamata; family Scincidae; genus Lerista; species Lerista edwardsae. Next base: position 3,855,296 of record JAJKFI010000064.1, read on the forward strand.
TGTCACGTCTCCGCCCGCAGCGCCACCCTGTTGCACTTTCCACCTGGCTCTGGCACACCCTTGGCATGACCCTGCGCCAGCAGGGCTAAACTGGCACTTGACTCGCAGAGCTGGTGGATGTGGCAGTGCTCGTGAGCTGGCACTGCTGCTTGTGCTGGCCCAGCGACCGAATCCGCAGGGCAGACACGCCTTGGGGCCCATTTGCCACAGCAGGAGTGCTGCGCCGGTGCAATGCCAGGTTAGGATTGTGCCCTTAGTCTGTCCTTAGTCCTGCCCAAGGACCTGCAGGACTCACTCAGGCCCTGCAGTATGAGTGAAACAGGAATCCACAACTTTTTGAAATCTAACTAAGCTCCTTAACCCCTGCCCAATCTGTGCTTCTTTGATATTACTGGCGTAGTGCAGATTTCATCTCCAGGATCTTGATTTGTCCTTTATCTGCAAGCTGACAGTTATTGAATAGAAGCATTTGTTTTTGCACCACCGTCATGCAGATGTCCTTCAGATCTATAATTAGTTTTCTTGCATATATGAATATGTTGCTGGTGTTGTCAAAATAAAGAATGAGATGCATTGATTTTTTTCTTGAGGTTGAATCTTGTCTTGGGTTGGTGGGTTATATAGGGCAGAATATTCATTCATTTAGGTTTATGTGGATATCTCAGACCTTAACAAGATCTGGGCACACACCAGAACATTCTAGTACTGTGTGAATCTAGTTTTTCTTTTACTCCAGTTCTGCTAAGGTTATTTGGCTGTCATGTGGCCACTAACCCTTTCATATCTCAAACACATCTGATTTGGACATGTCATATGTTGTAAGAACAACAGCAACATGTCCTGAATAAGTGCTATACTTGAGGTGTGAGTTATAAGGAGGTATTTTAATGCATATTGTCAAAGAGGCCTAGATATTTTAAAACAATCAAGTGGAGCTTGGGAAATATGAAAATTGAGTGGGAATTTTTTTTTCTTTTTTAGGTTAGCTAGCATAGAAATATGAGAACTTGAGAGCAGTTTTGTGAACTGTTTCTGACTAAATACTGTGAACACAGAAAAGCAAGTGAGTCTTTGCAGGCAAGGGGCGAATGAGGAGCCCTGCAGTTTCCAGATTTTTCCACGAGGAAACATAAAGCTGCAGGTCTCATCAGTTGGCACTGCAAATGTGTAAATTGTATTCAAATAAGTTCTGCACAGCTGGGGGAGTAATTTCCGTTAGACTGCTGTTGAGCAAGCTTTCTCATAGTGATTCAGTTAGCCAAGAACATTTTGTACTGGTGGGGGAAGGGCACCTTTAAAAAGACAGGCAAAATGTGAAATCAAGCTTTGTCTTTTAAGGTTGGCTGGATATTCACAGATCTGGTCTCGGAGGACACGCGAAAGGGGACTGTTCGATATAGCCGGAACAAGGTGAGAAGCAAGTATTTCTGGTCTTTGTCCCTCACCTTATTTGCTATTGTTTATATGTGCTAGGTTTGCCAAACAAAATCCTTCTAGACAGAAGTGTGTGTGTTTGTGTTTGTGTGTTTGTGTTTGTGTGTAGTTAAGCCATGCTGCTAAGGATGGATTTTGTTGTTCATAATTGGAATAATTCATGAGTCCAGGAGGGATTTAGAGAGGCTGTGAATTGCTTATGATGGAGTTTCATAAGGGTGATCGGAATTGTGTCTGGATCAGTGTTTCCCAAACTGTGGATCGGGACCAACCCATTGCTCGCAACCTGATTGTTGGTGGGTCTTGAAATGGACGAACTGACCAGGAAAATATATTGAGCCCTATGGAAAGTGAAACTGAACTGCATAAATCTTTATTCCTGAGTAGGCGAACATGACACTTTGAATGACAGGCTGAGAGGAATGCAACATCACCAGAATGGTCCAGATCCAATGAAAACAGGCCCCCCCCAAAACACTGAAGTTGGCAAGGAAAACGTATTGAGCCTTATGGAACATGAAACTGAACTGCATGTGCATGTTTACTTATGAGTTTGCAAACATGCCTTGGTTCCTATTTGTTCTGCTGTTCCCTGAACTTCTGCGCACCAACCAAAACATTTTTTGTTGAAATCTGTTCTTACAGGTGTGGGCACAGAAAGCGGCCTCTTAATTCTGCAATTTATTTCCTTCTATTACAGGGATGTCAAACATAAGGCCTTTGTGCTTTACCTAGCCCATGGAGCCGCTTTATCCAGCCCCCATGATAATTGGGCTTTCCCAGCATCAACATCAGCTGCTGAGCTGTGAAGTGACATATCAGCCAGAGTGGCACCGCTGAAAGGGTGGCGCTGGGAAAGCCCAGTTGTCCTGCTGGTCACCTTTTTTGTAGAGCTGCTTCTGCTGAAAGGTGGCCCATGTAATAATTGGACTCTCCCTGCAGCAGTGCTGCTTCTTCTGAGGCAGGCAGGTGGGAGAGGCAGAAGGCGGCTTCAGAAGGCAAGGAATAGTATGGGGAAAGAGGCAGACCAAGATGGATGAGGAAGCTCTCAAGGCATTGGGAGAGTATAATTGTCATGTGGGCTGCCCTTTCAGCAGCGCCGCTTCAGCCAAGGTGTTTTTTACAGAGCACCTGTCAATCTTGGATAAAATGGCACTGCTGAAAGGGCAGCCTGTGTGATAATTGGGCTTCCCATATCAAGATTTGCAGGTTTTCTCCTTTCTCATTGCATCTAATGAGTTCCTGAGGAAACTTCAAACTTTCTTAAACTGATGCTTCCTCTGTTCTATTAGAAGAGAGTGAGGATTCACAGATAGTGTCATAGGGTTGCACTGTCCACCGGGTGCTTAAGAAAATATGCAGTTGAAATATGTAGTAGGGACCATCTAATGGTTCTGTGTCATGTTGGTTTTCCAACATGTTTTCAGTTCAGGTTTTCAGTATTGAATATAGAAGTTATCAATCTATGCTTCATGTCAGAAAGTACTACTGGTTGTCCAGTGCAATGGATTCATTTCAGATCTCCTCTTTTCTGCCCCCTTTTTAAAAGGATGCTTATTTCCTAAGTGCAGAAGAATGCATCACAGCGGGTCATTTTCAGAATCAGCACCCTAACATATGCCGCCTGTCTCCAGATGGTCACTTCGGATCCAAGTTTGTCACAGTGGTGGCTACAGGTAAAACAGTATTTTTTTCTTGATTGCCTAAACAGTTCTTACTTAACTTTTAAATGTAGCAAAAGCACACTTAAGTCTGTGATTCAACACAGATGTCATGTTCCTGATCACACCATAGAAGATCAGGAATGTGCTGTGGCATACCTTTCTCACATTCCTCCACTGCTCTCTTGCACAGATTCCCTCCTCCCTTTCATTGCATGACTATAGTTTCATAATATCTGAATCAGTCAAAATGTGTTTAGTACTTAATATAAGAAAAAGCCCTAATGAATCAGGCTAAAGTCCTGTTCAGCATTCTCTTTCCCGCAGTGGCCCTCCAGCTGCCTCTAGGATGCACACAAGTAAGAAAGAAGACATACAATACTTCTCCCCTGTCATTATTCCCCTGAAACTGGTATTCATACTACCATGACACCCAGAATTGGCTCCAGATCACAATTTGGAACCATGGTTAGAAGTGGGTTTGCAGGTTGTGTGGTGTAGAGCACTGGTTCCCAAACTTCTCCTCAGAAGTTGAGAACCAAGAAAGTGTTTCTGGGTTTCTGATGGAAAATTAGAAGTGGGCTGTGTTAGGAGATAAGAGCTATTTGGAGCAGAGGGGGCTGCAAGCCCCTCACACCCTCCAGATGGCCAGCGCTCCCCCCCCCCCCGGGTCAGTTTAAAAACAAACAAACCCTTGGTCGCTGTTGCAGCACAATCCCTGTGCTGCCATCTGGGCTGTCATTGCTGGGCAACTCCCCTTAACAGGGAATGGCCCTCTTCTGGTTCCCCTGGTGAGTCGCAGCCCACCAGTTTGGGAATTACTCGTATAGAGAGAGACTTCCCATTCGTGCTCCCTGGAAATGACTATTTGAACCATTGTTTACATACTCGTTTCAAAACCATGATTCCAACTTGTAATTTGGAAACAACTGATTAACCCATTGCCTAATTTGAATGTTATGACCTGCCAGTAAAGGAAGGAGAAAATGTGGAGCTTTGTACCCACAAACCGGTAGCGCATTCCCCACCCTACATAGATTGGAAGATTAGGAATGTGACCTCTGAATTGATTCAATGAAAGGTAAAGAATTGGATTAAAAACTGTGCCATATAACCAGCCCTTGCCTTCAGCTGCTTCCTGTCTATTTTGCGAGGTGAGTGGAAACGGTCAAGAGGTAGCTCAGCTGCTGGCAGTTCACGTTAGTGATAATCTGTGATCAAAGGCCGTGAAGGCCCTCAGGTCTGCAGCTGGAGCAACTATTAGATGTTGAACAAAGACAACATTTTGATGCTGACTTACTTGGAAAGGGAACCTCAAAACCAGAAGATGTAACAAAAACATCTGCTTTAATAACGTTGAAATAGTACCTCAAAAAAACCATTTTTAGCCCAGTTGTATTACTTACAGACATGGGACATGATGACACCGTGGGTTAAACTGCTGCTGCAGGGCTTTCTGACCGGAAGGTTGGGAGTTCGAGACGACACGACGGAGTGAACTCCCGTTGCTTGTCCCAGCTCCTGCCAACCTAGCAGTTCAAAAGCACATAAAAAATGCAAGTAGATAGATGCCACTTTGGTGGGAAGGAAACAGCATTCCTTGTGCTACGGGCGTATAGTCATGCTGGCCACATGACCATGGAAGCTTGTCCTCTGACAAACGCCAGCCCTACAGGCTTAGAAACAGAGATGAGCATCGCCCCTTACAATCGGTCACGACTGGACCATTCGGTTGTGGGGAAACCTTTACCTTTTTATTACTTAGAGTCCTGAGCTTTACTTTCGTGCAACGTTTAGGCTCAATATAATGCAATAAATAAATAAATGCAGATTTAGTTAGTGGGTGGATATCGTCTTAGTGAACCTGTCTCTATAAAAGTGATAGTGCACACATTTACAGAATAGGAATTTGTGGGCAGAAGATTGGCATGCCCCAGGCATTCTTCTAAGTATTGCCTGGCCTGCTGTTGCCACCCATCAGCCTACCACAGGGCCACCAGGACTTACGATGCCTCAGACAGAGCCTGGGGGAGGAGGTTTTGTATCATCATCCTTCAGTGCTACTCCTCCTTTCATCAGGCTGCCCATCAGCTCCTTGCAGAGTTCCCTCAATGTCTGCCTTCTTGGTAGAGTCTCCTCCTCGTAGGCCTCTGTCTGGTATTTCAATCTCTCTGGGGCAGAACTCAGGCCTACCCCCCCCATCTGTCTAAGAAAAGGAGACAGTCTCCTCTTCACCCCCTCCCGCTTTTAGCTGTCTGCCTGACTCTCAAGTGGAGGTGTCTGCAAGGCTGGGACCCTTGTCAACTGATGCTGTTGATGCTAGGAGCTGTGGCACTCGGCTCCCTTGTTGGCCTGCATGCAGGAGCCGTGGCAGCTGTTTGTCCATGGCCGAGCCAATCTTTCCCTTGCAGGATTGCCTGGAGCTGATTTGGCGGCTCTGTGTAAACTTGCAGAGGATCTTACTTCATCGAATCCTGCTAATCCATTTAGTTGGCCTAAACTGTTCTTATTCCAGCTGTGGGTTACAGATGGAATATAGTTATTAAAAGAGGAAATATTCAAAGAATGATAAGGAGAGAGAGAGGGTAGGAGACAAAAGGAGGAATCGGTTGCCTTTTCTTTCTTGTCCCCCGCTTGCCCCTGTTCAAGTTTCCTTGCTTAGCTTCCTCTCACCATCCTTCTGTCATTGTGGTGATGGCTGGCCAAGGGAGCTAGAAAGTGCTCCATTATTAGCGCAGAGTGAAATGAAGTCTTTGGCTCTCTGGGGCCAATTCACAGGACCCATTTCAGTTTATTAAAGATGGATTATATACTGCACTATCTGATACCTTGCTGGTGACTGAGAGAAGAAATACTTGGCGTGTCAATTTGACCACTGCTATACTATGTTTTCCATAATTACTCCGTAACTCGCATTCTGCCTTGCAGAGTCATGCGATTGGCTCCAAGAAATATCTCAAAGTATAAAGTGGCTGTTACAGGGGTGTCAAACATTAGGTCTGTGGGCTGGAAGACCTTTATCTGGCCACTGTGATAATTGGGCTCTCCTAGCACCACCATCAGCTGCTCTGAGCTGGGAAGTGATACATTGATAGAAGCAGCATTGCTGAAAGGGCAGCGCTGGGAGAGCCCAGTTAACATGTGGGCTACCTTTTCAGCAGCAGTGGTGCAGCAGCAGCAGCAGCAGGAGAGGTGTAGAGCACCTCTCAGCTACTAAACTGCAAAATGATGCAGAAGTGGCGCTGCGAAAGGGCGACCTGAGTGATCATTGGGCTCTTCCATATCTTGAAACAGGAAGTGGGTTGTGATAGCTTCAGAAGCTCTTTTGAGGGGGGGCCTACAGAGGGAGACATGGGTTCCCCACACCCTCCAGAGATCTCCAGGTAGGTGTAAAAAAAAACCCTTTTTCCATGGTGATAGCATGATCATGGAAGTGCCGTCTTAACGTCACCACCACCCCTTAAGGGGGTAGCAACATTTCCAACTGGCTGGTGGCTTCACAACGGCCCATTTTGGTGACCGCTGATTTACAGGTTCAATTTTTCTTAATGTCCTTTAGCAACTCCAGTCATTGAATATGGCAGCCCTTTTCCTATTTACACCTGGTCAGTTTTCTTTGACATTCTATCTGCCTATGTAACGTGCTGTATCTGGTGCTACTTAAATTAAAAGCATTAATTGTGTCGTGTTTGCAAAGAGCTGGCTGAAGATAGTCACTCATTTTAATTTTTGTCATTTGTTTCCCCATTTCCCTCCACTGCTGATTGAGAGAATATGATGTTGTATATCTACATATTAACTGACTTGGAATAGTCCAGTAAGCCCTATTGCTTGGTGAATGCAGGGTGAAAATTTAAAAAAAACCATTTGTCAAACCCAAGTTTTTAAAATCTGTTAAACATGGAAGCCATCTGTCTCTGAGTTGAACTATAAAATACATTTGGAGAGTGTCATTATGGCATACAAGCTGAATGCAAGATTTGACTTATGAGTGATGAGATACAGCCTCCATGTATGCAGTAGTTCTGGGATTTTTAGCTTTGAAATGCAGCAAAACACTTGAAAATGTGAAAATATTAAAAAAATTCTCTTGAACCATAGCTGTCTTTGACTATCAGTTGATTGATAGGTAGCTCTGAAGCACAGTGCAATGTACTACTTATAATAGTTACTGAAAATTTGGAAAAATTTACTATACTATTGTTAATTATATAGATTTTGTGTGAGGAAATCAGATTATTTCAGAAAGCCTTTCTGTTTCATGGTCTGTGTATGTTGTTGCTGGACAAGTTACCCTACTTCAGTCTTTAAAAATTCAAGCAACGGATATTTTTTAGCCAAAGTTTGCAAATACTAACCGCATGGAAGGGATTTTTAATTCTCTTGAGATATGGTTAGACAAGATAAGGGCAGTTTGAGCTGAAGTTGAAACTCGCTAATTATGCAAAAAAGTTTGGCTGTTCTTTTAAAAAAAAAACCATGAGCATTCTGTTGCATGCCTGTTTTTTAATTGCACGTACTTTCCTGTGTTTAGAACCTGTGTGTGTGTTTTTACCAAGCTGATTTATCACCACTGGTGCAACATGGAGTTATCATATAGTTTACCTTGCTCACAGACTTCATAATGGAAAAATGTTATAAATGAGTTGTAACCGTAACCCATTTTTTAAAATGCTTATAAATATGTTTACAATTGTGAGTGGGGATATAATAAAAAGACTTCTAGGCAGGACTTGGTCTGATACCTATATCCACTGTTCAGCACTACATGGACTGAAAGAGTTGACATTACAACATAAAAATTATAAGGGTGTAGTTTGGCAGCACCTATGCAGTGCTATGAGAGTGGCCGAAACCCAATTAAACCATTTATAAAACCACATGAAGGAGAGTATACATGTGGCTTGTACATTAAATCAAAAGATTTATAAGAGTTAAGAAAATGTGCCTGTGTGTGCCCTTTAGAAAATGTTTGCCGTTTGAAGTTTAAAAGCCAAGACAGGAAGAGTCTGCTATATGTGAACTAAAAGCTTGTGGTTTTGATGCAGAGATTCCCAATGAAGTAATATGTTCAGAATTTATGGAATTGGCTGACCCCAAATACAGTAACAACCACTAGCGTTAGATGGCTTCAGAAGAGACTAAACTTTTGGAAGAGAAGTCTGTCAGTGTCTGCTAGTCAGGACAGCAATAAGTTATTTCCAGATTCAGAGGCAATAAGCCTCTCTGGATAACAATTGCTGGAAGCTAGAGCAGCAGCAGACCGTGGCCTTCATGAACAGCTTTTGGGCTTCCTGGAGGCATCTAGCTGATTGTCGAGGGAAACAGGGTGCTGGCTCAGTGGGCTTTTGGACTCATCCAGTAGGGCTCTTTTGTTCTATATTTATGATCTCACTAATAATATATCATAAAACAATTTAGAGCACTGAATCGCTGAACAGTAACCTTTTCCCCCCAGGTGGTCCTGACAACCAAGTCCACTTTGAGGGCTATCAAGTATCCAATCAATGCATGGCCCTAGTTCGTGATGAATGTTTGTTGCCATGCCGTGATGCTCCAGAACTTGGCTATGCAAAGGAATCCAGCAGTGAACAATATGTGCCTGATGTGTTCTATAAGGTAAGCATTGATGATGTTAGCTCCATTAGCATGTGATCTTGGTCTCCTGTGGGGATAGTGGTAAGAAGGGGTTCAGTTCAGTTTTATTCCTTGTGGGAATGAGACACCATTTGCAAGCCATGAGAGAGTTCTGGCCTGTCCAGGAGTAGAGTTTTTAGGCCTCACCTGGAAAGACCCAATTAATTGTCGGGAGCCTGAGACAGTATTTTGCTTTCATGTTTTGGCCTCACAACATGGCTTTCTCTTTCTCCTTCCCTCTCTGGGTTGAGGTAGTCCACCCTCTTATCCTGATTGCTGCAGAGGCAGAAGTCTTTCTAAACTCACTTTGGAAGGAATCCATTCAGTTTAACTCACCCACCTCCATATTGTAAGGTGTCGCATCCCTTATCTGCACTGATGCAGTTGACCTGACATGATGCAGTCATGGTGGTGCATTTCTGTATTAGGCTGTATTCTTCTAGAGCAGTGGTTCTCAAACTTTTTAGGCCAGGACCCACTTTTTAGAATGGTAGTCGTGTCAGGACCCACCAGAAGTGATGTCATTAACATAGAAGTTGTGTCATAGCCAGAAGTGACATCAAGCATAAAGTGCCATCATTGTGACATAATCAAATGACACTCCTGGAATGCAAACTGGCATTCTTGGACTGCAGCCATTGCACAACCATGAAACATCCCTGACAGAAAGCAAGATGAGGACAAAATATAATGTAAATGCACTAAAATATAAACAAAATTTTTAAAAAAGCCCTCACTTCAAACTGTTAATACTCACAAAAGGAATATAGGAAGAATAAGGTCTGCAGCTTCCAAGATGGCTGCTCCCAGCTTTCTGCGACCTACCTGAGATCAGGTTGTGGCTCACCAAGTGGGTCCCGACCCACAGTTTGAAGAACACCATTCTAGAGAGCCACCCAAGTCAGAAACTGCAGCAATGAGGGTGGCTATATCAAGATTCTGCTGCTGTTTTTGCATTGTGTCTCAATCAGGTTTCCAGGGAACCCTCAAGCCACCAGGAGGTTAAGGGTGCCAGCTGAGGGACATCAGTATGTGATGTGGTAGAAGATTAATTGAAGCAGGCATTCTTGTGCACAGCACCTTCCAACAATAGCTCAGCAATATGTATGGAAATAAATGTTTTCTAAGTTATTGTATAAGCTCCATTTCCCCTTTACTGAAAGTGCTCCTATCATTCTCCAGGCCCTGCTCAGCTTCAGCATGAGGTCTGTAATGCACTGCTTTGTGCCTCCTAGCAAGCCCTATGAATTAACGATACCTCTTGTGTTTGGCAGGGCTTCCACCCCTCTGTTGACATTTAATCCCCAGCTAATGTTTTGCGTTTTCCTTTGACCAATTATGCTTAGGTGAGTTGTTCAGTGAAGCGAAATGATGCAGCAATAAAAGCTGCAGGTTGCTGACAGCCGGTGAGAATGGTTTTGTTGTATGGAATATGCTTATAAGATGCCTGGTGAGCAGCATCAATTGCTGCAGAGTGAGAAGCAACAAAATGGAAAACAAGGATTTAGAGAGTCCCAAGCAGAGGATGGGGGGGGGGGGTTTGCATGCATGCACGCACAGGGAGATGGAGGTTGTGAACACAAAGCTGTGCAAAGAAAAGCACTGATAGATTCCGAAGTTCCAACACCAGTATGGATGGAGTATTCCTTTGTTCTCTTGCATCAGTCAGCGTTTATCTCACAAACATCTTCAAGATAACTGCTTTGTAAATTGGTTTCAAAACAAATGAATGTTTTTCCCCCAGTTCTTTAAGCTGTGTGTATTGAATCAGAAAATTCTGAAGCAGATTTCCAGAAGCAACAGACACTTTGTTTCAGAATCATGCTTCATTTTTGTGGGAGCAAGAAAGAGAAATCCCCCTCCTACCAGTTGTAGTCACTGTATGCCACTGGCACCTTCCCTCTAGTTATTTGTTGTTGTTCAGTCGCTAAGTCGTGTCCGACTCTTTGCGACCCCCATGGACCACAGCATGCCAGACCTCCCTGTCCTCCACTAGCTTCCGGAGTTCGCCCAGTTTCATGTTTAGTTAACTTGCCCATAAAATATTCCTAATGTGCAGTAGAAGTTGTAGCAGTCCTGAGTGTGAGTTTGCCAAAGCTTCAGCTCTCTTTACTTTTGTAGTGTGCAACCATCATTATGTTCAGTGTTTTTCCATCCTGTGATAGTCTGCAGAAATGTCCAGCTATAGCTTATAGCTCAAAATAACAGTGCTTGTCAGAAGTTCTTTCTGAATGCAGGAACTCCTGCCAAGCTAGCTAGCCACCCCCCAAATTGATCAGTGAGCCTTTTAAAATCCCCTCCATGGCTATACTTGTGGCTTTCCAGGCAAGGCTTTGCTCTGCGTGTGCTCCTGGGTCAAAGCACTCAAATTTTACAATTGCCCTGAAGTGCTTTTAAACAACATTGGGAATGGAATATAGTGTGGGAAAGCTGTGTTTGGCTGGTGGTTCCTCATTTGTTCCTTACTGCTGCTTATTTTGTCTGTTGCTAGATGTTGTGGGATGATGGAACCAGATTGCTTCATAACTCTAGGAGTTTCTTTTCCATGAGATCCTCATTATGCTGGGCCTCCAAGTCTGAGGCCATGGAGAAGGATCACTGTTATCCATTTTTCCATTTCTCTACACTGATTTGAGTGAGCAGGAAATCAGAATTTTAACAGACTCTAGTGAAAGTGCAGCCTACGTGAGACCTTTCATTACTAGAGGCCTGCGATTGTGCTTTCTGCTGTGTACCTTGGGTTCATAGCTTTGACACATGTACCTGTTCTTTGCAGCTGAAACTGCAATAGCCTTCCTCACCTGGCCCCTTTACTTGTACAATCATTGAAAAGCTCTTTGTTTTAAGTACCATTTGCATCTGGATGAATGTGAAAGAGCTTGCCTGAGATGCTCCTTTTCTCCTGAAAATGAGATCACAAGGTTCTCAGATAGTCACATGGTACTGGAGCATTGCTGGTAGAATTTGGCTGTGTTTGATAATGTCTGCTGGAATATAAGCACATAATAGTGCGACATCTTGGTCATAGCTCATCTTCAAGGATTACTTATTTAATTTGGCTAGTGAAACTCTTGCTCTTTAATTCCACGCTCTCTGTAATAGAATGGCTCTGTCACATGGATTACAACAAGAAAAGTACATCAATTCATAGAATGACCAGGAGGAAAATTGCCAAAGGTGTCACAATCAACACATTGATTTACCTTTTGAAGTTCGATCAGCTGGCATTTTGAGCTTTTGGTTCTATCCAAGGGTATCTTACTACTCCTACTACACTTTTTAATATTTTAATGAAATATTTTAAGGTATTTCATTATCTTTCTTGCCTGTGTTCCATCTTTACCATCACATAAGAAATGTACAAAACTGAATCACCACGCTTTGAGGTAGAGGTTCATACTTTTGTCCAAAGTGAGAGACTGGATAGGGAAAGCATATCGTGCTGTCATATAGTGTTCGTTCTTAACATTTCCTGAATAGGAAGGAGTCTGAGCTGCTGGACTAAATTAGTTGTTGAGGCATGAACTTCCAAAGGTTGGTCTTCTCAGAAGCAATAGCTCTTTTGGCAGCCTGCTCCTCCAAACCTGCACAACTACATAAAAAAGATCTGCATTAGAGTAAAGTTATAGGATATATAGGTAGCACTCAGATGAAAGAGCTTTTTAGAAACGTGTTGGACATGCCCCAAGAAGCCGATGTTTGTGTAATGTGGAGCACACTTATTTCCAAAGTTAACAGCAGTTTAAATGCAACAGAAGCCATTGAACCCTTGTGTCATTGAGCTGTGTAGGAGAACAGATGCTCTTAAAGCCCCTGCAGTCACAGAAAAGGTGAATAAAATTAGAGAGATTGGAAGTAGTGCCAGTACAAATACCTGTTTACATTGCATGGTTGCTTTACTTTTGGAAAACCATTTCAGAACTTTGCTTGAATTAGTACTGCTACACTTATAGAAGCCCTTTTTGGGACCAAAGCCACATAGCTGGAGGAAATTGCTGAGTTTTCACTGAGACCCTGCCGTTGACAATGTTAAGAGGTGCTGAAGGGGACAATAGTAGGCTTCTTCTCTCGCAAGCCATCCTTGTGTGGTGTGCATCAGTGCATATTTGTGAGGCAAGGCCAGAGGCTGTTGCACCCGTGACAGCCTGCTCCAGCTATTTTGGGTTCCCATGAGAACAAGTGTGACTCACCCACGCCTTCAATTTCACAAAAACAAGAAAACCAACAGGACCGAGTTTGCCCCAGCTTGACAAAGCCAGACGTTTCTCTGAGGCGTCTAGTACTGCAAGCTCTTGATGCCTTTACCACTCTCTTTATCTTGGCCCCTTAAAAGCCAGGTCAGCATTGGCAACAAGGCTCTTGACTATATCTGGATGCTCAATTCATTGTATAAGAGGGCTGGAGAAGTTTGAATCTTCAGAACCAAAATATTCTACTGAAAAGCTGTTTTCACCATGGTCAGTTGATCATTCAAGTATCTCCCTTGAATAAGTTTCTAGATGCTGCTATCCCAGTAAGAAAGCCTTCCCATCCATGCCATGCACCTGGCTGTGAATCAAGCAACCTTTAAAAGAAATCTTCCTTTTTCAGATGTATATGTATGAGCAGACCCAAATTATTTGTGATTCCAGCTAACACCAAGCACACTTGTACTACTTCGTATTTTAAATGGGAAGGCAGTTAATTGCATTATTTTCCAGAATTCAGAACACTTGGATGTGCAGTGCTATATGTCAGAAAGCCTTTTCTTCCCCATCTGTATTATTGGTCTAAGTTTCCATCTCATTGAGCTCTAGGTGCATGGCTTGTGAGACAAAGAGTTGCCAGACTTGATCAACCCCTGTGTTCATTTATAGCCCTCTATCAAGTCTCATCAGAAGCCTGAGACCAGTAGGTTCTAAAAAGGAAAAAAAAATAACTGTGGGACAATGTACAGTATATGCAACATAACTCGAAATAGCTTAAGAATGTTATTTGCTCCTTCCAAAAATATATTGGTAGTAGTTGTAGCATAATCAGATGAAGTCACTGGAAGCTGTAAATTCTGGGCACACTTTGTAAATGTACATATACAGCGAATTCTATCGAGCGGATCCCCATTTTTGTGTTTCTGGGTGTTGTAAACATCTCTTCTTTCTGAAGCAGTGTTCAGTAAGTCTGCCAAGTTTGACTTTCCATTATCTAGCTGTCATCCTACTGGGCACCCCGGTGGGTCTTGGGCTGCGGTGTACTCTTGAAGTTGCTTACTGCACTGCAGGACTCCAGCTCTAGACTTATTTCATGGATGTCTCAACATTCCATCAGTGTGCCAAAAAAAAAATCCGAAGGGAAACTGAATTTTATAGATCCTTTGAAGCATTCAAAGTAGTTGAGGTTTAATGCTTTTGCAGGACTCTGTTCCCTTGTTGACTTTAGAAAAATACCTGTGATCTTAGCACCAATGCAAAGATGTCATCTTTTGCACTGAGATACGTTTTTATTGATGTTCTAATGTCCAAGAAATTGCTCTAGAGAGGTAAAAAGATTAGACTCTTGCTTGCGCTTGGGTTACAAAGGAGCCTTTGCCCCTTGCATAGGAAGCTAACTGGGTAACAATAAGGTTTTTGCATTTGGACTATTGCTTCTACCTCCTATGGTATGCTGGCCTGAAAAATTGCCAGTTATGAGATTTTAGTTTCAGCACAAGGTCCGGCATATAACATTTCATCTTGTCAAACTGTTCCAGTGGCAACATTGGAGGGCTGGGTGCTGTCCCTTACAGGCCAATTGGGATTGGTAATGCCACCACCACCTTCTGAGCCATCGTAGTTTTGAGAGCTTCAAGTATAATTTTGATTCTGTCTGGGAATAAAGTTGAGAATCCTGATGCTCTGTTGATCCTGCGTAAGGAGATGAAGTACCAAGTAGAGAATTTCTTCATTCAACAGTGGATTTTTCAAGGTGCTCAGTGTTCCAAGGATCAAGTAAACAACTCACCTTTTCTCCCTTCCCTGCTTTTGCGAAGCAGTGCAGCGTTCTTTATATTGATATGCCACTAAGAGGGGTGTGCGTGTGTGCATCCTTTAGGCAGTCTGTTGTCCTAAATAACAATAATCAGTACACTGATAAGAGACTTGGGCTTGCTTTCTTCGAGGTGACTTCAAGGTGACTACATCATATACCCTCAATCCACGCACTGAATCCACATATAAAACCTGTGAAAGTTATTGGCAGCTTCTTTCACTGCCTTTGAGTATGGAGTATTTCCTACTTTCCTTCCTGAAGAAGGTTTGTTGACTCTACAATTGTCATCTTTTTGTCCTCTGTTAGCATAGTCAATTGTCTCACCTTTCCTACCCACAAGCCCCAATCTAAGTTTTTTATAGTCATTATTACACTCCTGCATTTCCCCTTTGCTAATTATCTTCTTAAAATGAAATGGGAAAACCACCTCATTATCTGTGCCAGCTGGTCCAACTAGAATGGGCTATTTATTTCCATCACTTATTTTCAAGGTAACATGCCACTCCTCTTCAGTCTGTTATCCCACACAATCGTCTATCCTTTTGCCATTTTACAGCTTGGCCTGGAATTGCCCATTGTTATTTGGCATATCTATCTGAGTCACAGTTAGGCCCTTTGGACAGCCCTAGAAGTTTCAGTCTAAATATGCTGTGGTCCAGCAAACACAGCGTCTCTTCCTAGCCGCAGCAGCGTTGCTGGAAGGAGCAGGGAGGTAGCTGGCTGCCGCTTCCAGACCTGAGTTATGGCTGGGATTTCCAAGGCATGTGCACACCAGTGCCGTGCCACTGAACTTGGAACTGATTGTAAATTAGGCTCTAAATCTTTTTACAAATTATGGGGTGAAGTTTCTCTTCCACAAACAGTGTGTAGGGTGACTTTTCACCAATCTTCCCTTCAAAAGTGGTTGCATTTTGCCTTTCTTTAATCTAGGATGAATTTTGTTTCATTGTTCAGTCTCCAGCTTGCATTACTTCTCCTTATTATGTAAATACTGTATATACCCTAGGTTTCTATATTACCTTACTCTGATGGTTGCCACTTGAGTGGTAATGAGAAATGCTTGGAAGGGAATAGATGTTATCACAGTTACTCCCCCCAAGCCTCTCAAATGTTCCAGCTACTCTCTTCTGCTAACCTCTTGTTCTGTTGGAGCCACAGCAGCTCTGTGAGATGCAGTTGCCCAGCTCCCCAATTTCATAGAACCATAGAATGCTAGCGTTTCAGGGAACCTTGAAGGTCATCTAGTCCAACCACTGCTTAGCACAGGCAGCCACAGTATTCCCGATAGATGGCCATCCCGCCTCTGCTTGAAAACCTTCAGTGCAGGAGAGCCCACAACTGCACGAGGCAGGCTGTTTGACAGCTCTTGTCTAGTCTAAATCTACTTCCCTATACTTTCAGTCCATTGGTTCTAGCCCTGCCCTCAGGAACCTCAGAATGCAAGCCCTCTTCTCCTTCTGTGTGGCAGCCCTTCATGTATTTGAAGATGGCCATTATATTTCTCCTTAGTTTTCTCCTGGCTAAATATACTAAGCTGCTTTCAGCATTCCTGGTGACTTGGCTTCCAGACCCCTCCTCAGTTTAGCTGCTCTCCTCTGAACCTGCTCCAATTTATCAAATGTCCTTTTAAAAACATGTTGCCTAAAACTGGATTCAGCATTCCAAGTGAGGTCAGACTGGTGCAATGTAGAGTGGGATTATTCTTGTCATAAATTGAAGTAAGATTTCCAACTGGGTGTGATTTTTTTTTACTGGCCAAGTTGGTAACTGGCTATTCAGTTGTCCTGACTGAGATGACTGAAGCACTGAGAGGTGCTTAGAAGGGAATATAGTAGATGTGTTGATTATGCCATACATTTCCAGTCATGTTTAAACAGCTGCTTCTTTTCTGTGGAGAACGATATGATAGTTATCTTCTACGCAAGCTAAAATGATTAAACTTGACATGCTACTTCTTCTTTTGAATTTTGATCCTCTTTACCAAGTCTGAGTAGTAATTATCTTTCCCAGTTTTATGCCATTTGCAAATTTACTGATCCTATTTCTATCCAAGTTGTTAGACAACATATGGACAGAAGAGACTGATGTTAGTATTTTTACTTAAAACATTTTACCATAATGTACTGCAGTTGTGACACAAATTCCTTATTGGGAATTTAAGGAAAAAATCTGACAATAAAACAGCTAGTATGTTAATACTATTATGTTAATTGGTTTAATGTGTAATCAACATATTAAATTCATTGCTTCAGGATGTTGTGATGGCAAAAGCTTAGCTTTAAAAATGAGACAAGTGTGTGGATGCTAATAAAAATATTAATCTATAGCTCATAACTGAAAGGAGACAAACCTAGCCTGCTGGCTCAGAAGGTAATATAATTCAGTCTAAAAATACATTTTAAAAAAAGCTATTAACTACAATAGCTGAATCTCTGATTGCTAGATGTTGGAGACAAATGGGTAGCTAATGCCTTCATAACCTGCTTGTAAGCTGCCGTTTGGCTGTTGAAGATGCAGTATTGGAGAAGACAGATCTTTGGCTGATCCAACAAAGCAGATCTTTCTTGGTTGTCCTATTGTCTTATTCAGCAGGTTTTTTCCCCCGTGTCTCAGTCATAGATTAAAGCCAAATACTCACTCTAAATCTTGGTTTCTAAAGATTTTTTATGACTGAATTCAATAAGGCTCATGGAATTTAGTGAGACTTGCTTCTGAGCAAACATGCATAGGATTGTGCTGTTAGACATGCGGATACACCCTGAATGTTCAAAGATTTCTTGTCTTGGCTTGTTTGGGAGGAGGAGATTCTCTGTAGCAGCTGTCTGATGCGCTCATACACTCCTGTTTCAGATTATAACCATATATTGCCAATTGTCATATATTAAAAAGGCAGAGTGGTTTTGCATACATACTTTAGTGATGACTGATTAATCATAAATATTGGAAGGTACATACTACAGAATCAGAAAAAAACAGACTTTTCTCATTGTTTGTGGTGTTCATCACACTGTTCTACCTGACTTTGAGGTAGCAGACTTAAGTGGCTGTGAGGATTGTTTCAAACCAAAGATTAAATGAAGATGCCTCTACTTCTCCATCCTGCTCCCATCATCCTTTTAATTCTTGTTTTATTCCAATGCTGGAATGCAAAGCAGAAATGTCCCACCTGCTTATTCAAAAAGAGCAGGTAGAATTGCAGAGGTCCTCTGGCCTAGCAGAATAAAAGATAGACTTGCTGGTTTCTGTCTTCTGTTTGACAGTGAATCTTGTAGGACAATTTCAATTTTTAAAGCTGTTATGAACCAGTGTCTTGCCTCTATTTCAGTGTTTCTCAAAGTGTGCTCCTAGGAGACCCCTTCAGGGGTTGCCATCTAACCTTCTCTTCAGTTTGTTTGTCCATCCCTCCCACTTCCCCATGACTCTCCTTCCTCATCCCCCCTCCTATTCCAGCCTTTGATGGTATTCAGTGTTTTTTTTCTGGGGCTCCCCAAGACCCTGCTCATGCACCAGTGGGGCTCCCTGAGATTCCTTTTAGGAGTATAAAGAAGTATAAAGGAGTATAAAAAAGTTTGAGAACTGCTGGTTTATGTGAACCCAACAAATGGTCTATGTGAACCCAAACTATGTGAACTGGCTGCCAAATGCTTCAACATCTTGTATTGTGCTTTAGTCTGATACTGTGATGGATTGTGTTCATATTTGGAACCAGAAGTGGTTCTGTTTTCAAGTCATTTTTTTAAAAGAACATGCTAATTGCAAGGCAAATATACCCCTATTCAATGTGATTTGTCTCTCTCTCTTGCTGCCTGAGTTTTGTCCTGCTCTCAAATGGATGCAGGCAGCCCTTAATTCCATGTTGCCTTTTTTTAATGGAACTAGTACTGGTTAGCAAACCATATGGCATTCCATGGTAGTAAGAACCAAAGTTACAATAACACCACCACATGTGCAAAGGCCATGATCACTGTTACTTCACCAGTGAAGTCATTGTTTCCCTTGCAGTCTCCCTGCTGATGTTCACTATAAAAATGTAATACAAAGTATTGGAGGTGCCTCATTCTGAGGGAAAGGGTTACAGTTGCTTCTTGCAGTAGGAAGAGAGAAGTTTGTTTTATACTAACAATATTAGTGGGATATTTTTCAGATATTAGTGACTTCCTTTTTTTTTTTTTAAAGACATTTAACATGGAAATTCCCAGGGGCAATTTTGCAAGTGAAAGGGTGCTGGAAAAAATGTTTCCGTATTTTGAAACGCAACTTATTTTGAAGATCAGTTTCAGATGGTCTAATTATATGGGTGATGTTGCAGGCTCTTTCATGGGGTGGTGGTGGCAAGCCTTCAGGTTGGTGTCATTGCAGTTTCACTGAGAGATTGAGGGAATCTCAGTAGGTGCTGTGGGACAAAAGTACAAGCCGTGTCCCTAGAAAAGGCAGATTACTTCTTTCTCCCATGATCAATGGGATCACTGTGGACAGAAATACCTGTATGAGGATTGGCTCTATGGAGAAATACCTCTATGGAGAAATACCTATATGAGGATTGGCTGTACTGCATGTATCTTTCTGATCTTCTACATAAGTGCTATGATGACATTTCCTCAGAAAGTAATTGGCTTTTAAGGCAATAAAGCCCATCTAGCGAAGTATTTCTGTCTCCCACTTAGCTTGCTGAAGCTCAAGATATCTAAAGGCACATGACCCTGAGCCTGGTTTTGTGGCCACTAGGGTACCAAGTAGCCTCTCTCATTTAAGAAATGAGACATGTCCATGACATTTTCCTGTTTAATCAGAGGCGTATTTACCGTGTAGCCCGGGGTGGCGCAAGCCATGGGTGCCGGGCAGCAGCGGGGCGCCATTGTACAGAGTCCGCGGAGGAAACTGCGCGCTGTTCGGCCTGCCCGCCCGCCCTTGCCTCCGTCACGCTCCGAAATGAGCTATTCCAGGCACAGGGAGGCGTGCCTGGACGACGCACAGGGGTGGGGCGACGTCCTTGGAGCGCTGTTTCGTTGCCTGCCATGGGCGCACCCAGGCCTCTGTTCGTTCCTGTGTTTAATACCTTCTTTTAGGCCAATAGCCGCCCCCCCCCCCCCGGCATTCTTTAGAATGTTTTGGGCTGGTGTCTGATAGGATGTGCCATAGAGAGGCTGGTGATAGCTATTGTGCTGTATTTCCAGTCATATAAAAACAGCTGCTTCTTTCCTGTGGAAAACAGGGATAGTATACAAATAAATTTCTTTTGTTGACAGCACTGTAATTAGTAGCACCCTTGCTTATACATATTGGCTGATATGATCAGGACCAATTTGGTAACTGGTAGTGTTGGGTCTGGCTTCTGTATGTATAGCTGCAAGGTGCTTTCTTTTCTTTTGCTGAATATTGAAATTGTTCACTACAGTAAGAAATGTGAATATATTTAAAGAAATATTACCTGGATTTTTCATATTTCTGTCTCAAAGAAGGCAGCAGTCCTAAATGAAGAGACGCTGAGATTTGAACCTGGAATTTTCAGAATTATAGTCATGACCAAATCACTTGGCTACATCTTCTTGGAGTGCTACTGTCCATCTGAAAATTTCTTACTATGAGATACAGAGAAAAGGGGTGTGTCTGTGTGTTTTTCCATGCAGTAAATCAAAGATGCAGATTGACAGCAGTCTCCAAGTACCTGTCCTTGGGATCTGCCTCATAGCCACATTTGCTTTTGAAAGCGTTGCAAATGTAAACTTTTATGTAAGGTCTCTGATTGGAAATTACAAATGTATAATTTATGTAGGTCTGAGTGAATGATTTATATCCTGTTAAGTGGTGATTTAGATGGAAAACACATCCCCCACTTGCAGAATCCTTAATGAAAAGTGTCTGTTCTTATGAATTTATTTCTGGAGCAATGTTTGAGCCTGGTGTGTTTGACATAAATCAGGTCTAATTGTCACTTTGTGATTAATGAACATATGCTGGCCGGGTTCCCCCCCTCCTCCCCATAATTGAACTTGCATTCAATTCATCAAACAAAGTGAAACAAGTTTAGGCTTTGGCAGATTCTTTGCCTTTTCTAAGATTCAAATCTTAGAAAAGATTCAAATCTTTTCTAAGATTCAAATTTAGAGAGGATGGCTTGGAGTCTTCCCTCTTTAACTTGGTAGGACAGTGAGAGAATGAGATCTGACTGAAAGCTTAGATCTGTGGCTTCAACAAGGCAGTGTGTAAATGACTATTGGCTTGCTGAACTGTTGTGATACAAAGACAGTACTGTACAGTCCAATATTAAGCTTTTAGATGTTACCTTCTCTTTTCCACTTCCTTCATGTGTAGCCTTGGACTTGTTGCTTAGCCTTGTAGAGGATACCATAACTCTGTTATGTCACATAGTTGCATTAACAAACATCCATGTATGTGCTCTGGTGAGGAGAGCTTGTGTGTTTGTGGTACGATTGAAACCCTAGCCAAGCTGAACTGTGAAGAGACGTTCCACTTTAGACCCACAGAAGGGTGGCTCCCCTAGGGTAAGTGAATCTCCAAATTCTCCAACTTTGGAAATCCCTGGCTTAACCTTTATATTAGAGTTTTCAGTGAGCCCAGGGAAGCACCTCCTGCCTCTACCTGTGGTTCAGTTGCTTTAGACAGCTACGTGCTCACTTCTGTAATTTGCAAACATTCAGGAAGAAGGGAAATTCAAATTGATCTGTAATTCTGCAAAAGTACACTGGTCAACTTTTCCCATTGACTTAAGGGCCAAATGACACATGTAGGAGTAGATCCATATGTTTGTTCAGGTCCCTGTCCCGTCCACATATAGTTAGTTCTCATTATCTGCTAGAATTAGAATATTGGAAACCATAGCAAATTCATAACAAACCTTTAATCTTGTTGGGATCAATGAGGTTAGGTGCAAGGGATCCCCTGGCGGGGGGGGGGGAGCAGAGGTACCTTACCTACCATCAGAAGGCACTAGTAGAGACCTCAGGAAGCCAGCAGCGTGCATCAGGGAGTGCCAAAAGATCTCTGAATGCTGCAGAGACCTTCAGAATGGTGCCTGCAGCCAGCATGAACCCCTTTAAAGTGGTCAGCGAAAGCTTCCTTTGGCTATTTTGAAGACATCTGCACTGGCTGCAGATGCCATTCTGCAATCCCTGCAGCCTCCAGAAGGTCTCTGCAATAGTGGGTAATAATAGAGGCATGACTAACACATAGGTAGCAATTCTGCTCCTCCGGATAAGCTAGTGAATTCACAGTTGTATAAATACAACTGACTGTATACAGTTGGAGGGAGAAGAATGTCATTCATTTTCACAAGAAAAGTATAGGTGGGGGGCCATGGAATCTTCCCTGTACTCTCTCACTTCAGACACTTCTTCCAGCCCACCTCACTTTCAGTAATGCAGCTGAGGGAAAACTGTCTAAAGTAGTGGGAGTGCAGCAGGAGAAGTAAGGTAGGGGAGGATTCAGCTCCCTTCACCCAAGTACCCCTTCTCTTGCTAAAAATACATTCTTGCTTCTGCACATGTCTATACATGAATGGGGCAGGAACAACAAACATTGTTTATGCCATCATATTGAGTTAACCCTAGGAGACTGGGCAAGAGATGCCAATGTGTTAGCAAATCTCAGAGCTTCATTTAGGTATTGAACATCTGGGGATGGAAAATTAAAATTGTACAGATGTGAAAGGATTCCTATGTTATATATAAATATATGATTGAAAGTACAATAGGGAAAGAGCGTATGTTGGTTCATAGAAGTGAGCCAACAACTTCTTATTCCCCCTTCAGATCATTTTTCCTTACATGTAGAAGTGTTTGTTTCTGATGACTAAGATAAGAATACACCTTTACTGAACACAGTGGGCTTATTTCTGAGTAAAATAAATAACACCGTTTTCAAACTCCTCTACTTATATGGCAGTTTGCAGGAATTGCTGCTGTAATCATGGACGTGGCTGATTGACTTTAAGATTTCTGTATGTGATCATCACATAAAAAGTCTTGGATGGAAAGCGAAAAGGTGCTTGATTTGCTGGTGTATTTTGACTGCTTGTTAGCTGTCTTGAGTGCCCTTTGGGGAGAAAGGCAGAGTACAAATCTAATAACTAAATAATGTGAGAACAGACCTGAGAGAGGTTAGCATTTGGAGAGTTCCACCCACTGTCAGGGATAGGCTATTGTAGTAGATGGGCCACCCGTAGTAGATGGTCAATAATCAGTTTTTAAAGGTTTGCAGTCACCTCTGCCTTTTTGTTATAATAAGCAAACTTAGTTATAATAAAATTCATATTACTGCAGAACTTCATCCTGTATCTTCTGCAGGGATGGTCTGGCTTCAGTCTTGTATTGTCCTTTCTTTTTTTTCTTCACTAGAACCCCCATGATGTGTACTCAAAATATTTAAAATGAGCGAACATACTTTGGAAATGTTAATAGTGTGAGCGCAATTTATCTTTACTGAATGATCTTAATATGGGCTCTTCAGTAGTGCTTACTCAGATTGTGTGTGGGATTGCGACCCTGGTACAGCATTCTTGCACTAAACCTATCAGCTAGCAGGTGCTTGGTCATTCACCCGTGATCTGTGATCTCCCATTTGTCCACTCCATCTACTGTCCTTTAGTAGTTCTGCTTTACTCAATCTGTCTAACCCCTGGTTTGCTCTTGTTTCAGGATATAGACAAATTTGGCAATGAGATCACTCAGCTAGCGCGTCCTCTCCCGGTTGAGTACCTTATCATAGACGTAAGTATCCCTTGTGGTTTTCTGTTTCTTTTGCAGAGTAAAAGAGAAATGGGGCAAACGTGGCCCCAAAGTTAAAATTGGACTTCCTGCCTGTATTTCTTATTTCCTCCTTCTCCTCATTGGAAAGCTACATATCAGCAAGCAGCTCACAACTTGCCAGGAGCAGTTTTCTTTTGGACTAGTGGTGGTTTGAAACCCGAGGGAAAGCCTTTCACTCCTTTTGTGCGAGGCACTGCTTAGAGCATCTTGCCTCTCTTATGAAATGGTGTTTATCCATTAGATGAGTAGAAACTGTCATCCCCACAGAGATGCTGGTGATTACATCACCAGGAGCTTGTTAGCAAGTGTCTGCTGTGCCTTTCAGAGGAGTGATTAAGCAGTCTGATGCTTTATAGTGACTGAGCAAGACAGGGCCTTCAGTGCCTCTCCAGCTTGGGTAAGGGAGCCCAGCTGTGACAGAATGGCAGTCATCCTTCCACAGGGAGATGGGCTTATTTCAGGCATGAAGTGAGTGAGTGTGTGCGTCCAGTATCTATCTCGGTTATTAAAAATGTTCCACAGATTTACCATTAAAATAATAGAAGACATTATACTGAAGAGTGTGAGAGAGTATTCATCAGTAGAAGATTTTTTAAAATTTATTTTAACGATTTTTACCCGCCTTTCCTCTGCCAGGGCAGATACCCAACCTATAACAAGGATTTTGCTTGCACTAATAGACTCTGAATCCAAAGAGGTTTGCTGCAGCAGCCCTTAATGCAGACTTGTTCCTTCTCCTTGGCCTTATATTTACGTTGCTGTTCAGAGTTGGTTTTGGTCTCATTCGTGCCATGAGATATTGCCTTTTGCAACAATGATGGCCATTGTGTTGAGCCTGCAGATTTTCTGTTTCAATTGACAGCTCTGAAACATATTTATTACCCAAGCAGCAAAAGCATCTGTTTTGGGACCACCTTGGGTATAATTAAGATAAAAACGGATTGACAGAACATGTACTTAGGAGGAGTCTGAGAAGAGATAAAACTGAATTTCTGAAGCCTCTCTGTACCACTCTTGAGCTTTGTATTATTCTCTTATAACTTGAGCTATTTCCACACCTTTAGTGTCTGTTGCAAATTGTGCCCATCCCTGATTGAAAAGCCCTTTGTTAGTCAGGCTTTCAGCCTCAGAGAATCACAGTTGCGATGTGACAACACCTTGGTGTTAAATAAAACTGCCTGCAATATTAGCCTGCCTTGGGCAGCTTGTGTGAGATCAGCAAACATGACCTCCTTCCCATTGAAAGAGAAACAGTGCAAAAGACACCACTGCCTCACTTTAGTAAAGCACACAGTTCATCAAGAGGATAGTCTTGTCTTAATTTTTACCATGGTGATGCTTTTTCAAATATGCAGTGTTCCTCTTGCAGAGAAGTATGCAGAGAAAGGGAGACGGTAGCTTGGACTTTTTGCCTTGCAATTTTAATGTGCCTATGCCTGAAGGAAGGTCTGGTTCAGAGTGTTCTGTCCTGCGTATTTCTGCAGCAGTCCTTGTGATTGGAATTCCTTGTTATGCTTTGCATTCTTAGCCATGCATGTTGAAGTTTCCGCTTGGGGGAAGGAAAGAGGTTGGATGAAATGTACATCTGAAAAGCCTTGAGAAGCTTCATAGCCTTTTCTTCTGACCTTCCCAGCTGGGTCTCTGCACCTCTGAGCTGTTGAATGTACTCTCAGAACTACCTGGCACACGTTTGGCTTTGCCTTATTTTCCTGCAGTGTGTGGGTTATACTTTAAATATCCATCTCCTGTTTTTCCTATTTCAGATAACTACCACATTTCCCAAGGATCCAGTTTACACATTTTCTATTTCTCAAAATCCATTCCCTATTGAGAATCGCGATGTGCTAGGCGAGACTCAGGTAAGGTCAAGTCATGGTTGAAGGGGCAACTCTGCACAATAACTGACATATTTCAATATTTAAAGATCATGGGAAATGGTACAAAGAAAATTGGGTAGATGCTAAGAAGCCAAAAAGCTCTAATTTCTAACTGCGTTTTGAGTTGTGCAATGAATTTGTGTGTGGGAAGAGCAGTTCTGTGGAGAGAAATTGCACATAATTGTGTGAATAGAAATCTTGCTGTGAAGTACATAATCAAAAATTGGAACAAAGGTTTGCACAGATAACTATAAAAAGTACTTTTGTATTGTAGACATTTAGTGCAAAAATGATTGTTTTTAAGAGGAAAAATGTTCAGTCTTAATCTCTCTCCCCAATGCATAAATATGTATGTACCATCGGCTTTCTTCTTGTCTATTTCTTTAACAAAAAGATATCTGCAGTGTATACCTGAAGAAAAGCATTAACATTTTAAAAGGTAGACAGTACTGGGGAGGGGGGAAGAGAGAGAAAGTCAGGTCTGGCTTGCCTTTTCTCTTTTCATTGCCTGAATTTGAGCATTTGCCTTGTGTGCTTGTGGAGCTCTTGATGAGCTGCTTGGTTTAGAAACAATTTTGCCTTGCTCTGCTTTTCACTCTAGTTACCCTGGCAACTCCCCCTGAGACAGGAAAGTCCAGAGATACAGCCTAACGTTTGGGATGTTCTTAAGCATCTGCTCAGAAACTGAATGCAAGTGATAAGTGGTGGATCCTGCCCATAACTGTACTTATGACCTTTTATAAGAGCATCTGTTGCTGGCCGCTTTAAGAAATGGCATTCTGTTCTGGTTGTCCATAATAGAAAGTGTTGTTCAAATGCTGTCAGGCACTCTGTGCTTTTGATTTTATTGATTTGTTTTCAGGCCCCAGAGAAAACCCCTATTTAGTACAGAAAAGAGAGGCAAACCTTAGCTAATTGGGATGAAGCTATTGGACATATGAAAAAGTTAGTACATTTTTTCCTCCCCACTCTGCAGCCTTGCTTTGAATTGGCATCTATAGCTGACAAAAGCCAGAGACAGTCCACTCATTCATTCACTCCCGGTATCAAGAGTTCTGGTGTTTGTGCTCCATATCCCCCACCATTCAGCTTACTGCAACTAAACATATGGAATTGCTGTCTGACTTAAGAATGGGGCCACAAAGTTGTGTCTGATACAGGAAAGTGAATTTAAGTTTCTCTGTAGAGCTTCATTTACCAAAGTAATTGTGGGCATTTGAAAAGTGTGTGTAGACAGTCATGTTATCTATATTGGCAAGTGGCAAAGATACTGGAGTTATGCATCTGTAATGAACATCTGGGAGACCCTAAGAATACCTATTTCTCCTCTTTGTAATTGCTACAGGACTTTCATAGTCTGGCTACATATTTGTCCCAGAACACCTCCTCTGTGTTTCTTGACATCATCTCCGATTTCCATCTACTCCTCTTCTTGGTCACCAACGAAGTCATGCCTTTAAAGGTATGTACGTTATTCTGCGTGTTGCCAGTGAGTTGTACACAAGGAGAGTTGTGTACAAAGAAGATGATACTAAGTTTCTCTGGCCTCTCAATGGAACATATAGCATGTCTGGAAGAAGGCTGCCTGGTTCTGCTTATATTCATGTTCTATTAGCTTGGCAAAAGCCTTGTCTATGACACCTTTCAAGGTCTGTAGCAAAGATTTTTCAGCAGTTTTGAGTTTTTACAACCTCAGTTTAGCTGAATTTAGGATTGCTTGGAGCAGTAACCTAATAACATTTGCACTGATATATTTCTCCCACACCCAACTTGGCCTTAGAGGGCCACAATTTTTATTTAAATCAGTAAATCAACCAGTACTTCACCTAACTCAGCTAAGCTCCTTGAGAAGGGCTCAAGGAGTTCTTGACAAATGCAGCAGCAGCATCTCAAAATCTGCAGGGCTTGGGGAAGACTATCATGTAATTGCCTCCTTGGCTGAAAGGGTGCAGAGATTAGACTAAGCCCAATGCCTGTTCCTATGTGAATCCATGACCTGGGAACAGAGAGCTGTGGCCCAGCTCTACAGGTTATAGTGCTTGCTCATCTCCTTTTGCCTTAGCGCTATTTAAATAGGTGGGGGGAACTGCCCCCCCACCTAACAATTTTAGAGAAGATTGACATTCTCAAACTAACACATTCTCAACTTAGATGCTGCACTGACAACTGGAAACATTTTAAAATCTTCTGGATCAGTAATTCCTGCTGTAAACGATCACAAGATCCAGTCACTCAGTCTCACCAGGGCTAACAACTTCCTGTGTTTGCATCTTCCCTCACACCCACGCCCCCCTTTTTATTGGCTTGGCAGCAGGACTCGGACTCCTCATGCTCTGATAATAACAGCCGTCCTCCCCGCCCCCATTAAAAAGTACACGCTAGGTGGAAACAAAGCACCATGTGTTTTCCAGAGCCTTTGAGAAGTGCATACATCAGGCATGTGCGAAACAGCTGGGCTGCCAGTGGATGACTGGAGATCAGGGTCAATCAGATTTCCTGTATGCTACGTTGTGTTTTGTCTGGCTATGTTTTCCTCTTTTCTGTATTGAAATAATGTTGATCACAAAAAGGGGTGGGGTAGGGTAGGAGAATAGGGACATTAAGCCAATGGAGAGAAGAGACAGTTTCTTACTTGAGACCATTTACTCTCTTGGGGTCAACGTGATGTTCTGAACTGAGGAGAAATATTAGTGATTAGACACATAATCCAAGCGTTAGTGGGGTAGACATTTTGCACGTTCCCTTCAGAATTGGCCTGTAGCACCCTCTGCTGTTTGGAGCACAAAATATCCTAGCAGAATTGTCCTAATATAGCCGTGCAATTTGCCTCTGGCAACTAGCGGTTGCTGTCCAATGAGGAAGTGGCCGGTTTCTACTCTCCTTGCTCATCCATCCTTTTTCTGTCACCTTCCTACTCTCACTCCCACAGCTGTACTAGAAGCTTGAGTTGGAGGAGGGCATGTATACAGCTATCACAGCACTACAGTGTTTGTGGGGAAACGCCTGCACGGGGCTGTCTCACATGTGGGTATTACTTTCTTTATAGCAGTGGTTCCCAAGCTAGCCATGATCATGACACCCTTCTTTCATGGCAGCCTCTTCTTAAGCAGCACCACCGTCTTGGATTGCACAAGATGTTGCATGATCCAAGATGGCTGTGCCTGGGAAGAAGAGGCCACTGGGGGTATCTGCAGCATCCCTGTGAGTTCATGCACCGCAGTGCAGTTTGGAAACCATTGCATTACAGGATTGCTGGCTCTTTCTCTCATCTAGTCCTAACTTTAAAATAGCCTGAGATAGTGTTGGTGAAGGTGTTGTGGGGTGGAGAGTAGAGCCAAGTGAGTGGATTGTACATTATTGTTCGCATGTCTGCCTCTGTATAGTGAAATAGGTAATTGGTTTACAAATTGCTGTGGAGAGAATGGGTTCTTCCTGAGCATAACCCACTGCCACAGACATCTTTAAATTTGTTCAGCTATGATTTGGTCTAGCCCAGTGTTCCTCAACCCAGTGGTACTTGAGGTGGTATCCGGTGGTACCCATGGGACTCCCAGACCCCTGCTTGCATGGCAGCAAGCCCACCAATGCAGCACAACACGTCATAGTAAGAGGCTTGGCTTGGAGGGCACAGCTCAAGCATACACTTTTCACATGTTCAGAAAAGCCCTCCTGTCTTTCCGGAGCCTCTTACCAATGTTAGTTGCTTTGTGTCCGGCCTCCCAATCCAGAAGTAACTGGCATTTACATCATCCCCAGTTACTTCTGGTGATACTTCCAATAGGTGGCCCTTGCAAAGTGGTATGGTGGGAGACAAATGTTGAGAAGCACTGATCTAGCCTCTCACTTTCAGGATAGCATCAGCTTGCTGCTGGAGGCAGTGAGGACCCGGAATGAGGAACTTGCACAGACTTGGAAGAAATCTGAGCAATGGGCCACCATCGAACAGCTTTGTAGTAAGTATTATGCCTTTTCTCCCTTGGTGGAGACACCTCATTGCAAAAATGCTGAAGATCTTTGACTTGTTTGCCATGGGTTGCCAGTGTTGAAATTTTGTGTCCTAAGCCCCCCTCAGTCACCTGGGACAAATTAATGGGGAGGGAGTGACCTGGACACACCAGTTGATAACAGTCTGCCTGGCCAAAGAGAGAGACACTTGTGAAATACTTTCTTATCCCCATATTGGTGCCCATACCTTTGCTAACACAGTGGATTGAGCTAGTAGTGAAGGTTTTATCCGTTGGGTTAGGTTGTATTGATTGCACAAGGCTTTACAGAACCTGTAGAAGAGGGGAAATAAGTAGGAAAAGCCTACTGCAGAAATCTACCACTTCCTAGAAATGGTTCCATGTGAAAGTCCCCTGCTTGTCAGAGTAATGGGAGCCTCCCTGATTCTCACCTGTTCGTCGTGTTTTACTTTTGCAGGCACAGTTGGTGTTCAGCTGCCAGGACTCCAGGAGTACGGTGCCATGGGTGGCTCAACACACGTAGCCACCTCCTCCATGTGGGCCTGCCAGCACTGCACCTTCATGAACCAGCCAGGCACAGATCACTGCGAGATGTGCAGCCTCCCACGGAGCTAGGCCTCGTCGGCCTTGGCATTCAGGGCGGCCATTGCAGACCAACTGGCAGAATACAGAGGCAAACCCTAAGCCAGTCGGGACTGTTCTTCCTCCTGGGATGATGCACCGTGAGGGGCGGGGCAGAGCTGGCAAGGGAGGGAGTGACCCCACATCACGGGCACTCGGTGCCATTCAGCGGGTGGCAACTTGCAGTTGGAGCTGGATATCCTAGTGGGTGAAGATGACGTGGCCCCTCTGCCCAATGCTGCTGCCTTGTCTTTTCTTTGCTCTCAGTATTGTAGAAAGCCAGAGGTCATGTTTCCCTTTGAGCTGCAGTCGCACGGATGGCTCATCAGCTCTGCGGGTGCATGGCAGTGTGGGGCGATGCTCCCCCACTAGCTTGCATGCCACAAGCTTCCCCCAGCCTTAAGCCAGTGAGTGAGGCTAGGCAGCAGTGTTGAAGGGAGGTGTGGCCCCCCCAAAGGGCCAGCTTGCCTACTATCACTCTCTTTACATGCTTTGCATTTAGCCTCAGAGTTGCTAGGTCACTGTATCTTCTGCCACTGCAGGCCACTCGATTCAGAAGCTGTAAAAGGGAGGTGGACTGAAGTGACCCAGAAACCAGTGACCTAGGATCCCAGGTTACGCCTCAGAGCACTTTGGCACTGGAGAGAGAGAAGAGAGCATCCTTCTCAACTTCATGGGGATCTCTCTGCTTGCCTGTTGACCCCACTTTGTCCAGCTTAGCCATAATGACAGAAGATTAAAAGAGATCTTTTGGCAGCTGTTCCCTGGTGCTTCTCATCTAGAGCTGGGCAACACAGAGGATCATTCCCAGCCAAATCAGGCAGTGGGGACCAGCAGACTTCTTGGTCTGGAAGCAGGCAGGATCTTAACAACACACTCCTGGCCATGTCAGGTTTGGGCAGGCAAGATTTCACAGTGAGTTACTTGCTCCAGATCGCCATGCACTAGATTCCCTTTGCATTTAAAGCTGTTCTCTGGTTTTTGTAACTGTGAGCAGACAACTTCAAGTACCTTCCTCGTGCCTATTAGTGACTTGAATAACATCCCAGCAGGGCAAAGCCAAATGGGACATTTGTTGACATATTGGGAGGATCTTTGTTTTACTCCACCATAAACCAGAGATATAATAGACCGTGGAAATTTTCTCCAGTAGACTAATCTGCCTGCTGTTCCCCTAACCATATCTTAGCAGTGTCCTGAAGCTCCGTATTTCCTCTGCTGTGTGAGCTCTTTCATTCCCAGCAGTGCAGAGATGTGCTGTCATTCTCAGAAATCCCCAGCATCTCTGCCAACACAAGTTTTACGTTAGGACACATTGGGCTTTTCCTGCTGCAGTATTTCTGCATTTAACTAGCCTGTTATCATCCAGGGAAATCAATCAATTTCATTACAGGAAAACAAAGCATTCATGTCATTGGTTGGGTCGTTAGGATGAAGGGCATCCTCTTTCAGACCTTCAACAGTTTGTCTATTTAGTTGCTCACCACAGCAAAATGTGCCTCCACCCCAGCTCCATTATGGGCATGTACGCCTGGTTCCCAGACAGCTGCCATGACTGATGTGGTCTCTGCCTTCCACGGCAGAAGTATCTTGGGCTTTGTCCTTCAAGTGTTCAGATCAAAAAACTGGTAATCTGGCCCTTGTTGGTGCTGACAGGGCATGCGACTCTTTCTCCTTTCCTGGGTTTGTGTTTTGACTAGATTTCTCGAGCTCACTGGGCTGTAGCCGCTCTTGCTATTCCTCTTTGTTCTATGGGTTGAAGAGGTGTGTGTTTGATTTGGACTGGAGTTAACTGAATAACAGCCCTGCAAATAAAAATCTATTAAAAGTGTCTGAAATGGAAGCCT
The DNA here is from genome assembly GCA_029204185.1 of Lerista edwardsae. Classification (NCBI taxonomy): domain Eukaryota; kingdom Metazoa; phylum Chordata; class Lepidosauria; order Squamata; family Scincidae; genus Lerista; species Lerista edwardsae. Next base: position 3,887,106 of record JAJKFI010000064.1, read on the forward strand.
TCTGCTCCTTGTGGTAGTCCCATACTTTGCCTCCTGTGTCTACTTCTCTCCCATCAATGTTTTTGAATATGTATCTCACGTGTTAGCCGAGTGGGTCCTTTAAGAGTACTGTACCTGCTGAGAATCTCCAGAGCCAGTCTTCCCACTTGAAGCCCCAGCATATTGTCCATGCCTTCCCTCAGATTGCTTATGACGTATGGACTTAGGAGGGGAGCACAACTGCTGAGCTTTTCAGCAGCACCATCAACGCAATTCGGTAAAGCTTTGTCTAGAATGATCTGGTTCTCCTTGGTAAAGTGTTTGTAACCCATCTGCAGCTCTCCAGAACTCTATCGAATGCGGCCTACAGGCATCATCCAGAGGGGGATATGAAGCTGCTAGAGATGAATTGCTGCTTGAGAGCTCACTCTAGCAGGAATCCAGCAGGTGCGTGGCTTCTGCTGAGAACGTTTTCTCTGAAGGCACGGGCAAGCCACACAATTTTGTTTTGGCTTAACTGCCTATAAGCCAAAGTGGCAGTAAAGTATAATACTTTACTACAAATATGTAAAAGGGCCTGTGTTTGTATAATGCTCACAAGCCCACAATTTACGACTTTTAAGTCCCTATAAATGCGGGAATTCCTTTGAATCCTGCTGCATGCTGGTTCACCTGTTCTTAACCACTGCCACCTCTGCTCACAAGCAAGATAGTAAATAATATACCTTTTGGCCAGCCACTTGGGACTTGCATAGAACCTTCCAAGTACTGCTCTCCCTCTTTTTTACTGCTTCTTGTGCCAAGTGGGGTAATCCTGATGGCAGAAATGGGTGAGCCAGGCATGTTTTTCTTCCAACATAAACTTTTGTGTCCCTGATCCTAATGAATGGTTAGAAAAAAGTATTGGATTCTCACCCGCTCCTTGACTGCCCATTTTTCAGGAATCACAATCTGAACAAAGAGATCAAGACAATTTTCTAAAGAAAATGTTAAATGCTAGACCTTGTTTTGCTTTGTAGCATGGAAGCAGTGAAAATAATCCTTTTAGCTCACTCCAGCAGTCAGTTTATATAAATCAGCAGAATCAAGTTGAAAAGGTTTTCTTAGGCTGTGCTACTTCAATCTGCAGCGTTGAAGATCGTGTTTATAAAACCTTCATTTACAAAAACACCTTCCTATCATGCTAGTTGCAATATGCCAAGAGAGAGGATCAGTCTAACTTTCTGCTAAACCAGTTTTCTACTTTTAAGGATCAATCTTCCCATGGGAGTGAATGCAAATGTGCAACATCTCCATAAGGACCTGTGGGAATGTGTGAGAAGGCCAGCTGGCAAAAGAACGGAGTAAGACCAGAGTGCCTACTACTTTTAACCTCTGTATAGAAGAGGGAATTTGGGCAGGTGCAGCTTTTGAAACCCTTCCATGATGAGCTGCACCTGCCCAAATTCCCTCTTCTGTACAACGGTTAAAGGGATAGGCACTCTATCTCAGTTTGTATCTGGTAACCCTACCTTGAGGACCTGTACAAGCTTGACTTATGATTGCCAGCTGAAGCTTGATGTCACACACCCAGAGGAGAGGAACACATTGTGAAGGTTTCATCTGGGACTGATGATTTGGTGAATTTGTTTAAAAAAAAAAAAAACATTGAAAAATTGTGGTTTAGACTAGCCTGCCCATGTAAGCCACCTTGGGCATTTGCTTCAGCATGGGAAAGGTGGGATATAAATAAAATGTATGCTCAGAGATTTAATTCATTTTGTCACACCTTGCCGTATGGGACTGTCACTTGGTAGATCAGTAAATAGTGGGAGGAGTGGATTTAATTTTTGCCCACGCTGGATGGCAGCTGAGATCTGAAACATCTAGGAGAGGATTAACTTCAGAGTAAGTTTATTCTCAGGGCAAAATCTGAGACCAGTATTATTGAAAACTATTGAAAGATAAAATATTTTCATTCAACAATTCAGTCTACGCAACTACTCTTTCCCCCATTTCTGTGAAGATTCACAAAACCACAAACCAGCCGCTACTGCTTCAAACGGAAGCCTAGATACTCTTCCTGCCGCTTGCCTGTTATTGGAGGGGCGGTCTCTGTACATGAGATCCTTGGCATGGCTACGGTGGACACAGCAGCCGCTGGATTGGTGCCAGAGCCTGCCACTTGAGCAGCTCTGGAGGGATGGAACCCTCTTATACGACTTGGGGTGTAACTTTTTGCTAACTTGGCTCTGGAGAAAAGATATTGCAAGAAAGAGGTACCAGCACTGATTGCTATTTGGACTAGCAAGAATTGGCAAAGGGGTTGGTTTGCTGGTGGTAAGCATACTGCATAGGCACGTACCACTTGGGGGGGGGGAATCGTTTGCAAGCAGGCTTGCTGTTGGCAAGCTGGGGAGAGAGGGTCCTTATCTCAACAAGACAGCCTGCCCCTTTGATGTGGCTTTCCTCTAGCCAGAAATATTGGGAATTTAACAGTCAAGGAGAGGGAGCTTGGCTGTATCAAACTCTCCCCGAAGTTCTGAAGACAGGCAAGTTCTGGGGAGAGGAGAGTTTGTTTTCCTAGCCTTTGGCATAAACAAGGATCCTGGATTCCAGGCTGTGGTTCTGCAGCTGGACTGGACTGCAAAGCTTTCTCCTTTGGCTGAAGGCAGCTGAGATGGAGAGAAGAGAGCCGCTTTGCCCTTGTTCTACAGATGCCCGAGTCCTGGATTGTCCTGCATTCTTCGGGAGGTGTCCCTCAGGCACTGGCTCCTTTTTTTATTTATTATTTAAGGGCAAAGAGCCACAGCTGGGAGGCATCTCCCTAGGCCAAGCAGATCTGTTTGCAATTAGAAGGCTGCTGTGCGATTTGGCCGACTGCCATGGCGGCATGTTATAAGGCAAAGACGAGAGGCAGATCCTGGCCAGAGAGAGGAGACAAGCGGAGACTTGAAAAGCGCCACTGCTGGACCAGGATCTCCACTCAGCAGGTAGGGAGAGTGTCTGCGGTTTTGCTTCAGCCCCTTTCTTTGCCGTCTATACACCTTAGTCTGAGCACTCATAATTCTCAAGCACCTTTGAGTGCTTTCTCCAAAGAGTGTGGAATTACTGTGAAATCCAGACTTCTTTGGGGGGAAACGATGCCTCATCTGTACACTACTGGGGCCTCTCGGTTCTTGCTGTATCTCTGGGTTTCCTTTTGCTCCTCTTAGGATTCTGATCTCTTGAAGAGAGAGAACTGGTAGAGGAGCAGAAGGTTGGAGCCAGGGATGCAAACACAGTGCCCAGGTCAAGCCCAGAGGGAGCAGCTGCATCGGTTCTTAAACAAACGGGAGCAGCAGAAAAAATGCACAAGAACAGAGCAGACAATTCAGTGGAAACTGGTGTCCGAAGAGGTATCAGTTAGGTTTCCAAGGACAAATATATTTCATGTGTTAAAACATGGTGATGGGATGCTCCTAATGCCAGAAGAGTGGAGGGAGTGTTTTGATGTTGGGTGCAATGCAAATAAAAGATAAAGTGGTGGGAGGGACCCACCACTGGGGATAAGGCTGCAGCCTTAAAACCAACCACTGAAGCTCTTCTTGACTTTAGCCACCCTAACAACATCCCCAGCACAGTCCGGTTGTGGATCTGGGTACTCTGTACATGGTCTCTAGGAACTGTTTGGGCACTTGACTTGGGTTGATTTGACTCACACAAAATCCCTGTTTCCAAGGACTTGAGTCATGGATGATGTCACTGACCCAGATTCGACACACCACTCGGGGCTAGTGACTCAAGTATAGACTTGAAATGACTCAAGTCCCTTAGAGTGTGTGTACACTTGCTTTTTTTGCCAACTCATGAAATTTTTCGAGTCAAGTTGTGACAGCCATGCACCATGACCTGTGAGAAAAGTTGCAGAGTCAATGACTCACAATTTGACTTGCAACTCCGGCTTAGTGGCTTAAGCACATCCCTGGTTGTTACAGATGTAGGGAATGGGATTGGTGCATCCCGTATCTTCTGCCAGCCCTTCTCCACAAGCAGCTTTGCTTACACTACCAGGGCTTGGCAACTGCTGAGTGGACTGCTCCAGTAGCTCTTCTTCCCACCACTCCCCCTCTTGACTAGCCCTATTGAAAGGCTGAAGGTCATTCTTGTGAGTAGGAATTGGTGAAATGTCTTGACAAGGGAGAGGGAGGAAATAACACCCCCTGGGGTCCAGATTGCCACACCTCTAGTTCAAGCCACATTCCCAGTCATGTCTGACTCACAAAGACCCTGCAGGACATTGACCTATGCGTGGGCCAAAGTTAATGTGATGCTGCTATGGACATGGTGCTAGAGAGGCCTCTGTCTCTGTTTCCACTTGATATGGAGGGCTCTTGACCATTCCAGCTGGAGGGTGTCCATGGGGAGTTGTCAAGGGATGGGGGTGGAGGAGACATGAGAGCCTGTGTTTTTTGAACGAGTTGCAGAGAGAGTGGCGGGGGGGGGGGGAGAAGCCTCTCTTCTAACTGACTTTCTTCTGCCATCACTTCACGAAGACGGCATGAAGCCGATCCTGACCCTGCTGCTTTTTCTGGCACTCGGCTGTGCTGCCAAACCAAAGCGGCAGCGGACAACCTCGGAATGGGACTACAGATCCGAAGGTAATGCATCACCCCCTCCCAAAAAATAACCACTCTGGAAGAGGGTAATCAAACTTGACTTCCCAAATGCCTTGCAGAGCCTTGAATTAAAAAACCTCAGAAACTACCCATAAATCTCTTTTCCCATCCCTGTGGCTTATTACCAAGATTTCTCTAGCATATATTTCCAAGAGTTCATGCATCTCATTTTAGGAAGGAAAAATAATAACGTTTATTGTAGTGCACATTTCTCACTTCTATGCTGAAAAACACAATATGGTGGTAAAAATATACTGCTACCTTAATTAATAATGGGACTTCAATTTTCTCAATGTCTACATTTGATTTTTCCCCACATAATACCTTTCTTAAAATTGTATCCTGAATCCATGTGAAAAGGATAGGCTGCAATTCTGAAAAATACTGTTTATACCCATTTTAATTTTACATTTTAAGCTGGTTTTCATGTGCATGTGTTATTAGTTTTTGCTTCCATTTAGTCTCCAAATTACAGTCCTCATCTAATGTAAATGTTAGAAAAGTTCCTTGCTCTAAGTCAGGAAAGGAAATTGCAGCATTGTAGCTTGGCGAAGGGTGTGTTGTTGCTATTAGATATCCCACACACTCATTTGATTTGCTGTTCTTCTAGCGGAAAAGGTCAACATGAAGGGATGCGCCAATCTCACTGTTGTCCTGGACAACTGGAAATTTGCCATCATGACTCAGTTCAAGAATCTCCTCCTTTATGATCACCAGACTGTATTGCCAGACTACGGAAGGTGAGCCAATGGGCAGGGGGCTGCTGCTAAGTTCACAGCAGACCTGAACAACATCTAAATCACCACCTACGTATGGTAACCTACCAGCAGCTTAATAGACAAGCTGAGATTGCTTCCTGTCTGGGACTTTGTGTGCGTGTGTGTGCATCATCTCTCTCTCTCTCTCTCTCTCAAGCACCAGATAGGCCATAGAACAGTGGTACTCAAACCTTTTAGCACAGGGACCCGTTTTTTTTAGAAAGGCAATCTGTCAGGGACCCATCAGAAGTGTTGTCATGGCCAGAAGCGCTCTCAATGTGACACCAGAACCTGCTGATTTCCTGAGAAAGCAGCAATAAGTTGGGTTATTTTACAGTCATTTTCCACTAGCAAAGTGATTCATAAAGAAAAAAGCCTATTTACAACCTTGACCCAAGCCAAACAACCACATACCCTTTCCATCATCCCATATTTTCAATATGGCTACTCTAGATGCTTTGCGACCCACTTGAAATTGGCTTGTGACCCACTGGTGGATCCTGACCCTCAGTTGGGAACAACTGCCATAGCACATACCTGGTAGACTGCGTTCAGCCTTGTAAATTGAAAATTGCACAAGTCTACTCTAAACAATATGGCAATTAAGTGTGTGTCAGTGTATACAAACATAACTTGCATCCCTTTAACACTGGTCTCTCTGCAGTATCAGATGATGGAAGATGTGTGCTATATGAAACCTTTCAGAATTAGTCTTCCTTAGATTTTATAGGTTTTAGCATGGAAAGCCTAACTATGCAGGCCAGCCAGCTGCTGAATCCTACTTTCACTCTTCTCCCTCTAGAATCAAACCCCTTTCCGATGCCCTTGATGACCTGTACAAAGAATTCAATGCCCTCAAGGAACGGCTTGGAGAACTGACCACACGCTTTGAGGGAGTGGAATCTTTTGTGGATGAGATGAACAAAGGCCAGAGCCAGCCTCCTGCCAGGATGCCCATCAAGGTCACCCAACCAGAGGTTGAGAGAGCAGCTGCACCCCTGCCAGCCAAGCCTCGGAGAATTCGGGTCCTAAATGGAAGGAAGCCCATAAAGCCACTGACCGATGAGACACAATAGAAAGCTCCGACGTGTTTCCCTTGGTGACTCTAGTGTTGCTGACCTTTCTAGCAGTTGTAGAAGCTAAAATCTCTGTTAGTCCTATTTTCATCCCTAAAAGACTGTTTCTGCAGATGGTTACAATGTGGAAGAACTAGACCCAAGAACCAGATAGGGACTCTTCCTTTGCCTCACAAGTCTGGGGTTGCAGTTTCACCAGATTCCGATTAAAAACTTGCATGTTGCAATCAGGGTGGATTCAATTAAACCAGGGACTACAGTTCTATTAAGAAGGCAGAAGGAAGGGCCACACACTGCACAAGGGTAAGAGCGCAATCCTAACCTGGAGTTAGGTCAGAACAGTTAGGCTAGCAAAGTGTGGCTAGCACAAGGGACACCAAAAAGTATGTTTGGACCATTCTCAAAGTTAGAGAGGCCAGCACACAGACATGCACCATCTCCCGACTCTGAGAGTGGTCCAAACACGCTTTACGGTGGCTCTTGTGCCAGCCAAACTTTGCTGGCCTAACTCCAGGTCACAATTGTGCTCTAATTTGAATCTGGTAGGCCTGTCCTTAAAACATTTGTTCAGTTTGAGCTGATGGGGAAGATGAAATCTTGCCTTGAGCTACCAAAGAGGCAGGGACACATTTCAGCCCCTGCTCTCTACTTCTCATCCATAACCAGAATCTTGTCGGTCACTAAAAAGGTTTGGTTTTTCTTTGTGAAGTACCAGAGTATCTTTGAACCTTTTAGGAATTACATTTTTCTGCTTCAGCAGCACAAATTGTAGTGTCTACTACGGCATCCAGGTCACCTGTAGTCAAGCTATGCTGAAGAAAGTAAGAATTGCATGTAAATCTTTCTTTCTTGAAGCTACAGACTATGTAGACTTTGTAGAAATGTAAAGAATCTATACGTATTAGCAATATGGAGTCTTATGTAGGATGCTAATGCATAAATCTTATTCTGTAGATATTGCTGGGTAGTTTCATTTAAACATGTGGCATGAACTTTTGTAATCTTGAAGGGCCAGGGGAGACAAACTAGGACAGTAATTAAATAGCAAAAACGTTGCCCAGATGGGTTTTGCAGAAGCAGAGCAGTTTATCGTGAAAGTAGAACCTTAGTTAGCTTCTCCTCTGTGTTTGTGCACGCGAACATACTCGGGTACAGACCAAATGTGCAAAAACCCATGTGGAAATAGGCACTTCTCATACAATAATGCACATTTGGATGCAAAATATGGCTTTCCTTATCTGCTTTTTGCTACAGAATATCCAAATGCCTCTTTCCAACGTTTTCATCCCTTAATCCATTAATTTAGTCTTCCACATGGGTTTTTCAATGTATAGTTGCAAAATCCAGGTTCTTGATCTTCCGTTTTGAGTCCTCAGATGAGGTGAGACAGCACCCTAGACTGGCTCTTGGTGGCACCCTCCTTAACTACAGTTCACCCTCTTGTTGTTCTTGGCTTTAAAGGACAGCTTATCTTCCCAAACAAAGTGAAACTCAAACTTACTGTGAGTCTCTCTGGGTCAAGATTTATTTGAGTGACAAGCACAAAAAAGCACATATGAAATGGCCCTGGTTATTACTGCAAAAAAAAATAAATGGTGTGTAAAAAAAAGCAAGCACATTGTGTACTGTGGCTGAAATAGCTGGACTATTGTGTGCTTAAGTAGCCCCTTGGAAGGAAATGAGAAGTTTCCTGAATGTGAAGTCCTGTGGTTTGGGGCAATTAAGTTATTTTGCTTGGTATTTACCTAGGAAGCCTGTCCTGCTTTCTGGAATATTCATTACAGGAAAAAAATCTCACCTCCATCCAATGTCATGTGAAAGCATGTAGAATGAACTATAAATGAAAAGGATCTTCATTTTTTTCCCCCTCTTGGCCTACAAGCCAAAACCCTTTCCTGGAAATTGGAAATGTTGGGCCAAACTGCCACATAGCCAAATGTCACAGATAACTTTGAGCCAGATTATGAGTAACAGAGTTTTATATAATACTTCTCCCCCCCCCCCGGGAGCTAACAGGCACACCTCTTTCTTGACATCCTGTTTAGTTGATGACTACTTATGTAGTATGTATGTAAATTCTGGCTCCTGGGATTTATCATAGTGCCAAGACACCAGCATTTTGGTGATGGGAAAGCAAGAGCATGGAGAAAGGCTGTCTTTTTTTTTTCAAGTGTCTAGAGTTTTACCACACTTCAGCAATGACCCCAAGTCACCAAAGTGACTGTATAATTTCCTGGCCTGGCTGCTGTTAGTCTAATTGGCAATGCAGAGCTTAACAAAATTGGCATGGGTGGCCGAGTCTACAGTATAAATAAAAGGTCTGCCTGGATAAAAGCCCAGAGCTTGAACCACTGAACTGGAAGTGCGAAGGGGAAAGTAGCACTAACTCCCAATGGATTGTGAGCAACAATTATTATCCTGGAACATGGTGTTATGCTGTTCCTGGTTGATATTTGCTTGTATATTATTACATTCATCCCGTTACATTCAGTTGCACATATAATTTTGCACTATGGCTGCAAAGTTCTCAACAACTTTGTGTGTGCATGTGGTCAATTTCCAACCACTCTGCCATATCCTATCCTCCCTCCTAGGTCTGTACTGGGCTGCTCAGCCTTGCACCAGTGATTTAACTGGCACAGTTCCAAGTAGCCCAACTGGGCAGGTGGGACCATAACTCGGGGTAAAGGGAGAAATATCCTCTTACCCCGAAGAGACTTCCAGCCTGTTCCTTATCTGCATTGGATACAGTGTGGGCCCAGCTGTGCCAGCACAGATTAGGATGGGGCTGCCCTCCCTCTCACCCAGAACCTTTAACAAGTTTGAAAAAATTACCTACTGTACAAATCTGTCTTGCTGTAGTAGCCACAACACATCACAATTTTTCATTAATATGTAGTACCAGCACAGCCTTTACACAAGTGAGTTCATGTTGTCAAACGGGGGAAGTCTAAAGATATGGATCAAAGCACTTGGTAGGGCTTCTCTTTGGATATTCTGAGTCTTAATGCTTCTCAGTCAATTTTGTTCTGAGGCTGATGAACAAATCTGAGAGAGTACAAAAGTGGAAAGTAATCATTCATCTGCGTTCACACAATAATTGCTTATCTGGAAGTTTCACTTTGGCAGCAGAGTAACAACTCCTGCTCACCGTTTTTCTGAAATCGATTTGCCAGATCTGAGAAGAAAGTGCTTCTCTCCCCTTTCAATCAAAATGCTCAGGTTTTACTTAGAAGTCTGCGTGCTCAGGGGAATTTAGTTCTGCCTGGTGCTTCTAGTTTTGAGAACTTGTTCTCTCACAATCTGAAGCGCCCTTCAAAGTGTTGATACTTTATGCTACCAATCGACAAGACGAGCAGCATTTTCTCTCAGATCTGCATGCTATCTTCATAGCAGCACAGCGTGGAGAACAGGATACTGGAAAACAATTCCTTCCGGTTTTTGAAGTACATAAATACAAACGGCAAGATGCAAGAGTGGAGGCGAGCGGGACCAAGCGGCGAGGGGGAAATCTCTCCCCAGTATGCGCTGCACTGAATGCAGATGCTAAACCCCAGCAGCCCCCCTCCACCTCCCCGATTAGATTCAAATGCACGTGAATCATCGCTAGTTCCACGTTTTCGCAGGCACGCAGCATCTGTCCTGCTCCTCCTGCAGGCAGCGCTGCCATCTACCGGCGCTGCCGCCTTCCAGCTGCCCGCTTTTTCTCTTTGCACCGCCCAAAGATTGCGTGCTATTCAAAGCACCTGTCTCCGCCACCCAAAGCCACATCTAATCCTCTCTGCAACCCGCTTTCCAAGGGGCGTTTTGCCGGCCCAGCCACTTGAGGGGTGCTTTCAACAGGCGCCTCATCCCCCCCCCCCGTCCAGGCCGGCGGAAAGCAGCCGGCCGCCGGTAAGAACCTTCTGTACTCCCTCTTTACGACCTGTCGTAACCCTCACTCGCCAGCTCGCTTTTCCCAGCCGCCCACCAACGGCCGCTGAGCGAGGAGTCAGAGCCAGAGCGGGTCGTAAAGGGAAGGCGCCGCCGCGCCCGGTAACTAGGCGACCTGCCCGAGACAGGGAGGCGGGGTCACCGAGTTAGCCCCGCCCCTCCTGGTGAGGGAGAGTTGGATGGGCGAAGAATTGGTTCCCCCTCTAGCCTGTTGGGAGGGGCTTGGCTTATTTTACCGCGCGTGGCAGCGGCGGCGGCGGCTTATGGGGCTTTCGACCCCTCTTTGTACCTTTTCACCACCCACCTTTGTTCCCCTCCTCCTCCACAGCGCGATCCCGCCTCAGAAGGGGGTCGCCCCCGCCGTCGAAGTGGGCTGGCATCACACAGGTGGGGCGCCGAGTGGGACGGTCCCTTGGTCTGATCCGTGGCCGTGGGCTGGGGCGAGGGGACGCGTGAGAAGCCCTACGGTCCTGCCTGCCTCTTCGTCACGTGTAGGTGTCAGAGGAGGAGCGGCTTGCACCAGGGCGTGGACCATTTCCCCCATCACCACCTGATTGCATGTCTGTCTCTCTTTGGTCCCCTTTTCAGGCTGACACCAGGAATCATGGCACAAGTGGGGCACAGGGTGGATTACCTGGCAGGATTCTGCTGCCCGGTGGGGGGGGCTGGCAGCTGGGAAGCCCAGAGTGCTGTGCCATGGGAACCAGATCTACCTCTCCAATGGCACTGAGTACGTCTACATCTATGATCAAGAAGGGCGGCTGATGAAGGTAAGTGGTGTGTGGCTGGCTGGCCCCTTGATGTGACTGGTCCGGGCAAGCCCAGCTTTTGAGTAATTGGTATCAGGGGAGATATGGATGTCCTGGTATTTGGGTCAGATGCTGTGAGCTAGTTCTGGGAGCTTAGTCTTACTATTCAGGAACAAAGGATATCTGAGATCCTGATTAGTCTGTGGTACTCTTTGGGGTACTATCAGCAGATACAGGAGATCACCCATCTGGATGTTGCATGAATTGATATGGAATGACTTTCACCCTCTGCTTCCATGCTCATAATTGCTAACCTGGTTTGATGCATGCTCATAATTGCTAACCGGGCCATCAGCACTGAGAAAAATCTATCATGTTAGCCTAGTTGTGAATACAGGATCATGCTTCATGGATGTTGTGGGGGGGGGGTTACTAATCTACATAAAAGGATCCTCAGCGTGTGCCTTTGCCCTTCTCAGTAGCTCAGTTTCCCAGTGGTTTCAAGCCTCACCGATGTGAAAGTTGTAACAACTATTAAGGAGACCAAGATGTATAAGTTGCATTTCTGCACTGACCCACTCTTTTGTAACAAAAAGTGACCCTAGATACAGGGTGTGTTCTTAAAAACTAGAAAAAAAACCACACAAATATGCCAGTTTGGAAGAACAGATGTGCTACAAGAAGGTAGAATGTCTGGTGTATGGAGGAGCAATAGTCACATAGGGAATTAGTAAAGATAATAGCTGCAAGCCAAAGCCCTGTGCTTGCTGGGATTTTTGCATTGCATAAAGGGAAGTGGCACTAAGATATGCAGTGTATACCCCAACTCATGAAAGAGAACATGGCATTCCATCTGAGTGCAGGGCTCTGTGCAGTACATCCATTAGACCACTGGATTGTGGCCAGCATCTGTTCTTGGATCACCTCTGTCCTGCAAGCTTTCAAAGGATGTAGACATAGATGTTCACAGATCTATGATCCCTGAACATAGATATTCAGGGATCTATCATAGATCCCTGAACATAGATGTTCAGAGCAAGAGGTAGAGTGAAAGGAATTCTGCAAGGTTACATGTTCTAGTGTGGTTCCTGTCCTCTTCTTGCTTTATAGGGTGAATCATGGTGGTAGCTTGGCACTATAATAGATTCCCCAATACACACAGTCTTTCCTTGTGTGATGATCTTGCAGAAATAATTTTGCTCCTTGTGCTGTGGAGGAGCTTGTGGAAGAGCTTGGAAGCCTTAGTCCAGTGTAAAAACTTGTGAGCATTTGGATATTTTTCTCAGCATATAGGGCTGCCTGATGCAACGGCCTAACCTTAATCAGGTGCCCTAGAGTGCAATCCTAAGCCACTCTTACTTAGGCTGGCACAAGTCCCTTGTGCCAGCCCACTGCTGTCACAAACGACTTGGGAGTTGGCCAGTGCAAGGATGTTAATTTAGCCTCTGCGCCATCCCAGGTAGGTGCATTAGTGCTGACTGAGGGCACAATCCTAACCCGGAGTTAGGACGGCACAAGGGACTTGTGCCAGCCTAGGATTGTTGCAAGCACACTGTGAAACACATTTATACCCCTCTTGGAGTCAGGGACACCTGCACACAGACATGTGCTGGCCTCCCTGACTCCCTGAGTGTGGTCCAAACATGGCTTATGGCGCATTTTGTGGCACTCCTTGGCCATCACAAGTGACTTGTGCTGGCCAAACTCCAGGTTAGGGTTGCTCCCTGAGTTTGGCCAGCGCAGGGGACTGGGGAGGGTGGATTGGGGACAGTGGAGGGAAGGCAGGCCAGTGGATGGACCAAGCCTTGGAGGGGGTAGGCCCAGCATCTGGCCTGTAGGCCATATCCTAAACCCAATCTGTACCAGCAATTTTGCTGGCACAGATCCAAGTAGCCTTAATGGGGTAGCTGGGACCAATTGGTATTGCCCCCAGCCACCCCAATAGGAATTGAGTAATTTACTCAATTACCTATTGGGGTGGCTGGGGAAACCAAGTTGCCCCACCGCCGCCTCCTAACCAGGGCTGGATATGCCCCGGCCTGCCTATTGAAGCTGGCCTGCGAGCCTGCCTATTCCAGCCCTGGTTAGGATTGGGCTGCTAGTCAGTTTCCAATGCACTCTCTCACTGTGGCAGCCTTTTACAGCCTGTTGGTTGCCTGTGCTTTGTAATCAGTTTACTTCCAGCATCCAATCTTGACGTTTTTCTGTCAGGATTTGACATCTCACTTCTGTCAGCTGTTACAAATCTATGTTTCAGTGTAGAATTGCAAAACAAAGGGTATTTTTTTCTGTTTTGGTCATCATCTCTGTTGTTTAAACAATTGAACTCTCCTGATTGAAGCTAAATGTTGGCTTTTTTTTCATATGGATTCCATCATTTTTCAGTGCCGTTTGCTGGGCCTGTGACAAACCATATCATTATGGTACAAACATCCCTTTAATTTATTCTCCTGATTGTTTCTAAGGAACCCATTATGGTTGTATACGGCTCAGCCTCCTACACTTTTCTCTCATGCAGAGAAGCGGGTCACAAATGGGTTAATGCTTTGTTGTTTTCCTCTTCCTCAGATAATATGTTGTGCTAGAAATCTAGGGTTTGCTGGCTTCTTTGTGCTGAAGGGGTGTTCCATTACCCACCTTCTGAATTACTGTGGCAGCTTTTACTGCAGACAGCCATGTGGGCTGCTGCTTGTTCCCTCGCTGCTGAAATGAAGCCCCATCTTGCGTAAAATATGTCACTTGTTCATCAGCACAGTAGAGCAGCAATGGCAACTGCTAGTGGCTGAAAATGAAGAATCACATGTAGCCGCCCAGATCACATTGTCTCTGGTTGTTGCAAAGTGTGCTTTTCAGAGGGAACAGCTCTGCATTGACTTAATTGTTCTTATAGCACAAGTTGTGCATCGTTAGCTAGAGAGGGGACAAAATAAAATCCAGTTGATTTATGAGAGTGAAGCTCATTTTAAATCCAAGTGTGTGTCTTTACATCATGGCTGCTGCCTGTACATCACTGGGTGTTCTAGCTGATAGCCAGAGAGTGATATGCTAGCCAGACGCGGTGTGGGCAGGAGAGAAGGCAGGAGACAACAAATGCTCATTTGGAACTTGTCTCTGACAACTTTCACAGCTGGCTGGGTCATTTTAGAGGATGAAATCCCCAGAATGTTGTACTTCTTGGTTTTACTTAGGATTTGAGACTGCTTCCAATGTCTTCATTCCCGTTTTATTTGGACCTATCAAAGAAGCTACTGAAGACATTCACATTTCAGTGCTTCTTAGGAAGAGTCATAGCTCAATAGCAGAGCACATGGTTTACATGCCAAAGGTCCCAGGTTCAAACTCTGGTTTTCCAGGTGCATCTGGGAAAGGCTCTCCCAGTCGGTGTAGATCAGTAGTATTCAAACTTTTTAGACCAGGACCCACTTTTTAGAATGGAACTCATGTCATGACCCACCAGAAGTGAGGTCATTAACCTGGAAGTGATGTTGTGGCAGGAAGTGACATCATCAAGCAGGTAGTGCTGTCACTGTAGCATAATAAAATGACACTCCTGAAATGCAAATTGTCATTCTTGAACTGAAGCAATTGAACAACCATGAAAAATCCCTGACAAAGCAAGATCAGGACAAAACAGTATGCAAAAGTATTGAACTAAAAACAATTTTAAAAAAAAACCCAACTTGAAAATTCAAACTATTAACACTCACAAAAGGTTAGTGTAAGATCTGTAGTTTCCAAGATGGCAGATTCCAAGATGGCTGCTCCCAGCTTTCTGTGACCCACCTGACATCAGGTCACGACCCACCAAGTGGGTCCCAACCCACAGCTTGAATAACACTGGTGTAGATGATACTGAGCTGGATGGACCAATTAAATGATCAGATTCAGTACAAGGCCATAAGTTCCTTTCCTCTCCCTTCCCTTCCCCTGTTTTTTATTTCCCTAGGCTGTCTACAGGTTTCCTGATCAAGTTTGGCATGTGGAGCTCCTGCCTTTACACCAGCAGTTGTATATTCTCTGTGCTGGAGTTGGTATTTACTGTGTGTCCTTGGATTACCAAAGCAGGTGAGAGACAGGGCATCGCAGGTATTTAAGAACATAAGAAGAGCTTTTCTGGATCAGACCAAAGGCCCATCTAGTCTAGCTTCCTGTGTCTCACAGCGGCCCACCAGGTGCCCCAGGGAGCTCATGAGACAACAAGATGCTTGCATCCTGTTGCCATTCCCTTGCACCCGGCACTCTGAAGTAGCCTACTACTAATGTAAGGAGGTCACACAACCCATCATGGCCTGTAGCCCACGATGGACTTGCCCTCCAGAAATCTGTCCAATCCTCTTTTAAAGGCATCTAGGCCAGATGCCATCACCACCTCCTGTGGCAAAGAGTTCCACAGATTAATTACCCGCTGGGTAAAAAAGTATTTCCTTTTATCTGTGTTAACTCTCCCAACACTCCGTTTTAGCGATTGTCCCCTGGTTCTGGTGTTGTGAGAGAGGGAAAAGAACATCCCTCTATCAACTCTATCCCTTCCGTGCATAATTTTGTATGTCTCAATCATGTCCCCCCTCAGGCGCCTTTTTTCTAGACTGAAGAGCCCCAAACGCTGCAGTCTTTCTTCCTAAGGAAGATGCCCCAGCCCTGTCGTGATTTTCGTCGCTCTTCTACTCCACTATATCCTTTTCCAGCTCCACTATGTCTTTTTTGAGATATGGCGACCAGAACTGTACACAATATATTCCAGATGTGGCCTTCCCATTGATTTGTACAATGGCATAATAATGTTGGCCGTTTTATTCTCAACCCCTTTTCTAATTACCCAAGCATGGAATTGGCCCTCTTAACTGCTGCCACACACTGGGTCAATACCTTCATTGAGTTGTACACCAGCACCCCAAGATCTCTCTCTTGAGCTGTCACAGACAGCTCAGAACCCATTAGCCTATAAGTGAAATTTTGGCAGCGATGGGATTTACAAATTGACAAGGGGAACGCTGGGTGGGACTTAGGTGGGACTTTCGCTTGAGTGGCAGGCCATCCGCAGCGTTCCGCAGCTGTCCTGGCCTCGGGGGGGCTCCTGCTCACCGCGGGGGACAGGTAAGCGTCGTGCCGGGTGCCTGGGCAAGCAGCGGTGGGGCGCGCTAACCGGGCGAAGCCCCCCCGAGGCCAGGACAGCTACGGAACGCTGCAGACGGGCAGCCAATCATGCAGAAGCCCCGTGTTAGTCACACCCAGCGTTCCCCTTGTCAACCTGTGAATCCCATCACTGAGTTTTGAGTTTTTGCTCCAATGTGCATCACTTTACGTTTGTCTACATTGAAACGCATCTGCCATTTTGCTGCCCATTCCCCTAACTATTTCATACTTGGCTTCTGCTGACTGACGGTTTCAACTAGATTCCAACTAGTTCCAACATGTTGGAAACATGTTCTACTGCCTGCTACCTAGTTGGAACGGTAGTTTGAGTTGGACAGTGCCTTTGTTTGAGTCTGCCGTCCCAGCTGCTACTAATACTTCAAAACAAAACCACAGGAGATCCTGATCACAGGTCTCCCCCATCATGTCTAATTTGGTGCTTTGCTTCTCTGCCATTGCTATCCGGTTACCAAGCCCCTTCAGAAGAGGCACCAAAAGGGTTAAGTTGTTAAAGCCTTTCTCCCATGTAGTAACTTTCCTCATCCAGTTCACTGCTTCCAAGTTCAGTTCCGTGAAGCGGATGCTAAATATTCTGATTTTCAGCTTCATGTCTGTGTTTCCCTCTTTGACTCCACTGAGAGCTTTTTCTTGTTTGCTTTGAAGGTTAGCCAAGCAGACAGATGGTGGGGAAAACGACTACTTCTCCAGCGTCCTCCCAATGGGCTCTAATGCCTGCACCTTCCCTGATGCCACTCTTTGCACCTTCACGCTGCTCAACGATGTCCTCGTCACTCTTTCCCAAGTACAGGGGAAGTGGTGCATGAATCTCCACAAGCTCCCAGGCCCTGAAGACCAGGAGAACTTCCCACACCAACCAATCAGCCATGTGGACATCACCACCTGCACAGGCAGCGATGGAGACGTATCTCTTGCGCACTTTCTCCCTGTTCTCTGTTGTGCTTCTTCTCCAAGTGCAAGTGAACACAAAGAGGGTCTTCGCCACTCAGGGGGGTTCGTGCTGGAGGAGCCTCTCTTCAGCCTCCTGTTCGGTGTAGATGCTGCCATGCTGGATTCTCCCATGATCCTCTGTGGCTTCCCAGATGGGCAGCTGTGCTCTGTGCCCCTGAAGGCCTTGAGTTCCCCTGGCAGCTGCAGCCGTGAAGATTCACCCATCAAGATCCTTCACCATTTGGAGGAGCCGGTCGTCTTCATTGGGGCCTTGAGGACAGAACGGAAGTCTCCAGACACAGAGGAACTGCCCGCGTATGGAGACTTGGGCTGTGACTGTGTGGTGGCTCTGGGCCACTATGGCAAAATGGTGGCCATCAAGGCCGCTCAGGGAGAAGAGGTCAAGGTCCCAGAGCTCCGAGAGTATTACTTGCAAGGGCCTGTTCTGTGTGCGGCATGCAGCGGAGGGAGCTGCATGTACTACAGCACCCACTCGGACATCTATGCTGTGGACTTGGACAGTAACACCCCAGAGGCTGAGAAGGTGGAGGACTCGGCAGGAACCCTTCCATCTGCTTTGTCTCCTGCCAGCTTGAGTATCTGCAGCGTTGTGGCTCTCTCCCTATCTTCCCGGGAGTCGGAAGGTACTAGAGTGTGTCTATGGGCTTAAATTGTAGGGGTGACTTTGTCAGCTTTTTTGCTCACAGCCTTTACAATGTTACAGCCAGTTGTGAGTAAGACGGGCTATACCTTAATGATGGGCCATGAGTGTAGGCCTACTCATTGCAATCTTGCCCCAGAGCCACCAGGACCGGGCCTGCTTCTTTAAAAAACTACCGCTTTACTGTAGATAAAGGGTCAGAAAACAGAAGCACCTGACAGATCTAGGCCTTCAGGTCATGCCCACTAACCCCTTAGTTGCCAATTCAGAAGTAGAAAAGGGGCAAAGAGGAGTAGTGTGTATGGCAGCAGTTCCCAAAGTCCTACTCGGGCATTGGTAAGTGCTAGGGGCAGTGGGAACTGGAGCTGGGGAGGGTGCCTGACAGCGTCACAGCGATCACGGTGCTGCGGGCACCCCAGAGGTTCTTACATGGGAGGGTCACGCCAGCCTCTGGCACTGGTTTGGGAGGCCTGCAGCCCCCTCTGTGAACCTACCAAATGATGTAAAAAGCCCCCTTTTTTCACACGCAAAACACTTCCTCTTTTCATGCAAAAAGAACCCATCGTTGTGCCTGCAGCACCGCAATCGCTGTGGCGCTGTTGGGCATCCATTCCTGAACACTCCCCTGAAGGGGGAATGGCCCAGGAAATTCTCCCGGTGGTGGGTCACAACCCACAAATTGGGAAACGCTGCTCTTATGGCATTCTTGGCTACTTGGGGTGGAGAGGTGGAAATACTTAACTTGCCACTCTCCCCACTCTTATTTTTTTGAGTTAGTTGCTGGTTAGTTGCCTTTAGTTAGTTGCTGGTCGGGGCTGTTAGTTCTTTCCCCAAGTTCTGCATGTGGCGTGAGGAGTTCATGCGTGAGGAGGCATGTTTTGGATGAGGCTGCAGCCAGCGTGGTCCCTATCATGTGATCCCTGGTTTGGGCCAGGAGATGAATCACTGCTGATTGAGTTACATTGGCAATTGTAAATGCAGTCAGAGCAATCTTTTTGGATCTTTTTGGGTCCTTGGGTCCTTTCTCCACTTCCTCTTGTCGAGACCCAAATTTGCTTGACCTCCAGTTAGCGCGAGTCATTCATGTCCGGCTCTGCAAGTTGGGAGTTGAATGGGGGTGGAATGTCTGGAGAGCTCCTGGATGCTGCAGGCTCCCTGCCTGCCTGCCTGCCTGGCATCCCTCGTTTCCAATTCTGCTTGTTCTCTTCTTGAGGAAGAGGCGAGTACTTTGGATAGAATTTGGGTCCATGATGCACTTGCTCTAGAGGGCTGTGAATCAGTGGTGTCATTCAAATGATTTAGGAACAGGAACTCACTTTTGAGTTCAAATTCAAATGTTGGGGAAAAAAACAAAAAAAAAAACCCGGAAGCAGCCACAGAGCCCGTTAGGATCCGGAACGCCGTTCTGGTCCGTTCCCCCTGAATGACATCACTGCTGTGAATCCATCTTGATTCAGCATCTTGCACAAAGGGGAGGATAGGGCTGACTCAGATCAGAGAGTGGGAAGAGAGAGGATTGCAAGGTGGTCTAGGAGTTCGCCTCTTGTCGCTCTGCGATGCTCATCTCTGGGTGTAGCAATTCAGAGCTGCCTCTTTTCTCATGCAGAGCAGCTGCGTTGTGCTTGCTCACCATGCAAGAGGCATTAATCTGTGCGCAGAAAGCCACCTCCTGCAAGGATCAGTGCTTCTGCCTTTGGAGTACAGGAGGAGTGGACTGCGCAGGCTGCCTGGGTGGGCTAAGGAATGCGGTCCTCTGCACCCAGGTTCTCCAGCAGCAGGACAGTGTTTACCTCATTTTACTACTGAGGTGGGAGAGTCTCGCTGAGGGTTCCTCCTGCTGCTGCTCCAGGTTCTAAAAGAACAAAACTCGGAATAACCGTTTACTCTGGCTTCAGTTTTTGTCCCTTTGCTAGACTGAAAATATCCGAGCTCTGACAGTTCTGAGCTGTCCTATGTTCTGAGCATATCTGAGCAAAAAAGGAGGAATGCCTGCGTTGAAGGGGGAAATGGTAGGGGTAGCAGGGCAGGACCTGGAAGCAAAGGGAAAGAGACCTAGAGCCATATAGATTACCTGCTTTCCATGAGATTTAGTAATTCCACTTCTTCATTTCTGCATCTTTAACTGGCTTGCCTTTCCAAACTTCTTTATGGATTCATGTGAACTAGGAACTTGACTTTTTGACTTTCCCATCAAAAAAGCCAATTTCTCTATCCCGTCTCAGGCTGTTACCCATGTAGTATCCACGCACCCCAATTTGCTTATAGCCAAAGTACTAATATCATTTTATTGCCGCGATGCCTGAGCTCTAGGTGCTGTTCTCTAATTAGAAAAAGTATAGGCCCTGCCCTCAGGCTTACGAACTAGAGTAGCAGTCTCCAAACCACTGAGCTCTGCATTCCGAAGAAGCCTTCCTGGCACGGTGCTTTCCATTCCACGCCACAGCCTCTTTCCAGCCAGTCTGCTCGGAAACTTGCACCAGGTAGCTGCTTCCTCCAGAGATCAGAACGCAGAGCCTGCTGGGGCGACAGACAGTGGAAGTGGCTGCACAGCATGGGTTTCTGAGCAGATTGGCTGGAAAGAAAAGAAGCTGTGGCACAAAATGGACAGCACCGCACTGGGAAGGCTTTTCCTGATGCCAGATTCAGCCTGCAGGCAGCGTTTCGGAGCCTGCTGATCTAGAGCCAGCGGTTCCCAAACTCTGTGTTGCAGCTCCCAGGGGAGCTATGACATACTGCCATGGGCATCCCAGGATGTGCGCCAACTGAGTCAGTTGGCAGCACAACTGTGGGGCAGTAGAGGCTCTACTTCATCACTTCCTGGTCATGGAACCTGAATGTAATTGCCAACGATGTCATCGCATTACATGTCATCACATCACCAGCCCCACCAGAAGGAAGGGCATCACACTCCAGATAAGATTGGGAGCCACTGGTCTAGAGGTTAAGATATGAAACTTGAGGTGAGGTGAGGTGAACAGGGAATTGATGGTGGGAAGCCAGAAAGAATAGTGGAAGATCCCTGTCTCCCCATGTAGAGTAGCTGGCCATTGAAGGAGTCCAAGAGAAGAGCCACCAGGTGATAATTGAATCAGGTAGGCTGATGCAAAAAACACTGGTCTCTCCTCCACCACCACCCAGGTCAGGATGCATCCTGGGAGCCCAGGATGAAATTGATCTTAAGGGAATGAAGCTGGCATGGTGCGCCTTGTCAGTGGTCAAAAAACAGATGGTGTGCCTTGACACACCATCAGCACCTTGTCAGTGCGCCGAGAGATGAAAAAGGTTGAAAATTGCTGGTCTCGACAGCTCCTGGTCTCATGTGTTTGTGTGTCACTTTCCTCAGGAGAGTCTGAACTTCTGGCTCTGTCTGCTAAAGGCCGACTCATGACCTGTGGCCTGTGCAGCCCAGACGATACCCAGCCTGTCAAGATGAACCCTGACAAAGCTGGGCAGAGGATCAAGGAGCTGCTCTCTGGGATAGGCCATGTCTCTGAAAGGTAGGACCTGCCCCCCCCCTGCCCTGTGCAGCTGACACACCAACGCAGCCCACTTATGTTCACGGTCTTTGCCTGTGTGGTCTAAATTGGATATTCTGTCCCGGCCCCTGGCATGCCCAGGAGCCTTTGGAAGTCTGATGTTTGCCCAACAGTGATCCTGAGGGATGAAACGATGCCAATTAATTCCTCTTAAGCATCTTCGCTCTTGATCGTTATGAGCAAAGACTTCGGATCTGTGGATTAGTGAACAGTTTTTTCGTGCAACTCTTTTTATCTTGCTGGCTGAGAATTGGCGGTGGCAGCAAAAACCAGCTGGGAGCTGCTTTTGAGGAAATATGCAGGCAGTGACTGACCTGATTAGGACATGTGGATTTAGATCAGCTTAGTCACTCGAGCGAAGCATGGAGTTAAGGCGCCCCTGCTGTAAGCAGTGGGATTCTGTAGTATCCAGGTCCATACATTTGGAAAGTGAGTCACATGGGTGCTGTTTATAACCACATCAACATAGGAAGCGGCCTTATCCTGGATCAGTCCCTTGATCCATCTAGCTTAGGGGGCAATCCAACCCAGCGCCGGAATGGCAAGGCTGGCTGACCAGTGCCATATCCGGTACTGTTGCAAGGGAACATTCATTCCCTTACTGTATGCGCTTCTCGGATCTGTGCCCACTAAAGAGGCCCTCTCTGACAGGTCTAGGATTTGGCCTTATGGCCGAATCCAAGGCCCGCCCATGTTCCACCCTCGTCCCGCCCACATTCTGCCCTCCTCCTGCCAATCCCTGGGGCGCGCTCTCATGGCACCTCTCTTGTGCCGGCCAGCCACGGCCAGCGCAAGGGAGGTGCTGCATGGATGCTACAGGGCCGGCGCAGCCGATTGGCACCCCCGCATCAGCACTAGGCACGCAGCACCGGCTCAACCCCATTGGGCCGGCACTGCGTGCACTGTAGGATTGCGCTGCCCGTATTGTCTGCACTGACTAATAGTGGCTCTCCAGGGTTTTATACCTTCCCAGCCCTACCTTGAGATGCTGCCTTCTCAGCAGCGCCTGGAACCTTCTAGACCTGGAGCCTGGAACCTTTTGCATGCTAAACTTGCAGCTGCTCCTGCTAGTGAGTTATCTCCAGGACCTTGATGCAGGAATTCCAGTGCAGAAATACCTTTCGTGGATGAGTTCCTCAGGTAAAAACTGAGAGCACAATCCTACCCTGGATCCTACGTGCGTCATCCCCCTGACTCCAAGAGTGCTCCAAACATGCTTTATGGTGGCCCTTCTGCCGGCCAAACTTTGCTGGCCTAACTTCAGGTTAGGATTGCGCCCTGAGTGTGTGTATGTATACGTGTCCATGGCCTTTGGCCATTTTACCTGTAATTTATCGGTGGCCTGTCTTACTGAACACAATGGGCTTACTTCTGAGAAAACTTAATAACACCATTTTCAACCACCTCTTCGTTGGGTCACAGCCCTAACATGTGGTTCTTCCCCAATTCCTGCAGAGTGTCCTCTCTCAAAAAGGCTGTGGATCAGAAGAACCGCGCGCTGACGTGCCTGAACCAGGTGATGAGCGTGAGTGCTGCTTTGCTGTCCAGCCAGAATGGCCAAAAGCCCATCGCGTGCACCATTGCTGCCCACTGGAGCCACATGCTGGTCCAGAACAGCTTGACCATCTCCTGCGTACTGGAAAACTTGAGCGAGTGCAGCCTGGAGCGAGGCTGGACCTTCTGCATTCAGCTCTTTGCCAGCTCCTGTGACTTTGAGGAAAGCTCCTCTGATGCTGCTGCCACCACCTATACCTTCCCTATAGATCAGCTCCTTCCTGGGAACAAGACGGAGGTGACTCTGCCCCTGGGCCCTGCTGAAGGCTCCAAGCTGGAGCTGCCTTTCACAGTCTCCTGTTCTCTCTACTACAGCCTGCAGGAGATCCTGGGCACTGCCTCAGAGTCCACTGAGCTGCTGGATGACCTGTTCTCTGACGACTCCCCTGGCCTTTCCCCAGATAGAGAAGGCATCTGCCTGCCCTTGAGGGAGGTCACCGTTGACATCCTGCAGTGCCTTCGTTTGGACAGTGGCACCGAGAAGTCAGATGCCGTCACACCTTCAGCCGCAATCTCCCCTCTCCCTGTGGATCCACTCGATACTTTCCTTAAGTTGTCCGAGATGCAGGCGGACCTTGAGAATGTCGAAGGGAGTGATGCGCTTGCTCCGAGAGTGCTGGGTGCCCTGGGAGACGGTTACTTGGCTCCGTCCGTGGCTTCCATCAAGGTGTCGTCGGAACTGCTGAGAACTGCCCTGAAGGACTTCTGTGCAGGTGTGTGTGTCGTATGGTCACCTTCTCACATTCCTTCCTCTGTCTCTCCCAGCACTGTAAGCTTTATCATCATGTTGTGTCAGCACTGACTTTCCCCAGATGCTGTTTGAACTCACTGGGAGTGGCAATTCTCTTGGTTTTGCAAAGGAGGTTATTGGGTGGGGGGGGAGGAGAGAGAGAGAGAGAGAGATGCAGAGTGCTTGTGTGCGTGCGCATGCAATCTTAACCTGGAGTTAGGCCAGCAAAGTGTGGCTGGCACAAGGGATACCGTAAAATATATTTGGACCACTCTTAGAGTCAGAGAGGCCAGCACACAGACTACCATCCTCCTTGGCTCTGAGAGTGGTCCAAATGTACTTTACAATGGCCCTGGTGCCAGCCAAACTTTGCTGGCCTAACTCCAGGTTAAGATTGTGCCTTGTGTGTGGTTTGTGTGTATGATTGCTTGGCAATGGGCTGGTTGATCATAGCCCTGGAGACCCTCAATCTGAGCAGAAGTGGCAGCTGGCATTTATTTTAAACCCCCACTTCTTTCAAGAAGCTCAGGGCAGCTTGCACACTCTTCCCCAGGGAGGGCACCCACTCAGACAGCTTGCTGAGCCAGACTTGCTTGGCTGTGCAGTTAGAATTGTGTTGCGCACCTCTTCGCCCTGTAATCCCTTTTGTTGCAGGTGGAAATGCAAGCTGCCCAAGTCGGTGCCTACACCAACTTTTCTCTCCAGGGCACATCTGCAAAGCGAGCTGTAAAATTAGTGTTTTTACTAATTTCCTTGGGTTGTTCTGCAAGATCCTACTTCACCCTGAGTGAACCCTTTTTGAAGTTCATTCCCAGGCTGCGAATGGGTGACATATGGCCATGGGAAGATCAGGAAATCAGGGCATCATGTTCATGCCATGCTGCCCCAGGGAGGTGAGCTCCCAGGGAAAGGATCCCTTTGTTAGGGGTCTGTTTGCTGAGCCTGGAGTAGTCCTGGAACTGGCTGCATCTTCTCCTAGCCAAAACCAGCAGAGCTGTACTTAGCATCCTTTTCCTGCCTGAAGAGCAGAGATCAGTCCAGACAATTCTGCAGTTTTGTATGGAACTTTGTTTTGCCTTTAAGCACACTTTTAACAAAATCCCTGCAGAATCCTTTCAGGAATCATGACGTATCAGGCAATGGCGCCTAGTGGCCAACGTCATCCTGGGTCTTCCTGCCGCCACTGCTCTTGTGCTGCTCACCAGCATCCTAAAACGTGGCAATTATTCTTGCATTCTGTGGCAAGAATATGGCCGTGGGAATCTGCAGCCAAGCAAGCAACAGAGTCTCGTTCGAAGGAAAGCCTGTGGTGCCTCCTCAGCGCAGGGTGCCCGGGAACTGGGTGGGCTTCATTATCATTTGTGGTCTCTATATCTACTTTCAAGAAAGGCCAGAGTCTACTACTGTATTTGCCAAAGCAAGCCAGACACTGTTTCCAAGGAGTCTCAAAGTGTGTTTTTAAAATGCACAGAGTGTACATGTCTCTAATTGGTCCTCATTGGAATAGTTCAAGCTTGAGGTTACTGGGGTGTACACTTGCAAGATTCAGACCCCATTCTGCCAAGAATTATGACAGAGAGACATGGGGTGGAAAGGAAAGAATGGGGTGGAGGGTTCCCTCTTTCAGTCTGCCGAGACAGCTAATTCAGGCCCCACTAGCTAGGTGGACTGCACAGCCCTCTATATCCTCCTGCTCCTGACCTGCCCAACCCTACAGTTTGCACTGAATCCAACCTTAGCTTGTGCCTTCACCATGAAAGTCTTCATCCAGCACAATTAATGCATTCTTACTGAATTTGGAAGGCTCTGGGCGGGTGGCCAGGGCCACCTTTGGGCAGCCTGAAGCTACAACTCTCCCGCCTAATGACCCCTGTTCTTCTTCCGTTCTCATCCCCCAGAAGCACCTCTCTGCTGTGCTGTCCTGCGATGGCTGCTGATGGAGAATGCTGAGGTGGATGTCCTCCAAAGCCAGGAGGTGGCAGCAGTGCGGGGCCTGGCCCCAGATGGAGGCAAGGTGCAGCTGAACATTCGAGAGGCAAGGAATGAATTAACTGTGCACGTGCGTTGGATGTGGTGGGCTGGACCTGCAAGGAACAGATGGGAGAAACTCCCAGTGGGCAGGCCTTGGTCTGGCCTAAACCTCGGATTGTGTCACTATGTGGAGAAGGCTCCACATAGCAACTACTGTCCAGGCCTTGGAGACCGCCTAGGGCTGAAGCTCTTGGCTTGAGTGATGGTTTTCAGGCTCTTAGTACTTGAGTTGGCCTTTGTACTGACAACGGTGCTGCTGCTTGAGATTCCGTGAGGGGCTGAGCCGGCCATTTTTGTGAGGCATCTGGTTGCTCCAGAAGGAGGGTGGAAAGGATCAGGGTAATTTAGACTATGTGAATAGGAGGGTTCGAGACTCCTGCCTAAGGGGGTTGGTCATTCTGCAGTGGCGGTAAAGCCTTCTCCGAGGGCTTGTGTGCACGTTCGGGGATAGCCCGAAGCTCCGCACAAGCTCCAGTGCTCACACAGAGTTCTGCATGGGAAGAACATGCTCTGTTCTCTTGGGAATCTGCTCAATGGCCAGGGAGCATTCACTGACTCACAGAATAGGGCACTCTGGGCATGAGCAGAGCTCTGCCTGCGCATCACTCCCTGAAGGGGGCTGGGCTCTGTGAACAATTCTGTTGCAATGGCTGCTTAAGTCCAGTGGTGTTGGCTTTCAGAGAGCACCTTCTGGCTGGAGTGGTGCGTGAGTACAGTCTCATTTGGCGAGGGTAGTAAGACCACCAGAGGCAAACTCCCCAGTTTCTGGCTTCAGCCTCTCTCTCTCTCTCTCTCTCTCTCTCTCTCTCTCTCTCTCTCTCTC
>JAJKFI010000064.1:3919163-3956766 GCA_029204185.1 Lerista edwardsae
GATTGATTGATTGATTGATTGATTGATTGATTGATTGATTGATTGATAATGATAAGAGGCCATGATCAGCACAACTCAAGTATGTGTATTGCCTTCCCTGCCCAGAATCAATTCTGCAACTATCTCTGGGCTGGCATAATTTGTTCTGATTGGGGTTTCCCCTTAGTTTGGGCAATGTTTGACGAATACTGGGCATAGGAGGGCAAGGGCAGAAGGGATCCCAGAGTGGCAATGGGGGCCAGGGAGGAGGACCAAAGAGCACAGTGCTGTGTCGAAGTGATCCTGCCCTACTCAGTCCGTCACCTGTCGGATCAAACCAGACCTTCTGACACCAGCTTTCCCCTTTTCTCCTATAGAAGCTGCTGAAGGAAGCGCAATCCCTGCGCGACAACCTATGCCTGGGGAACGATTCCGATGCGATTGTGGAGAAGCTCCTGCACGTGTATCAGCAGCTGCGCAACCCCAGCCTGGTCGTCCTGTGAGCACTGCGCTGTGGATATTGAGCTTGGCACGCTTCAGAGAGCGCCGCAGGCATCTCTGCCCAGTGCCAGTGGGATGAAGGAGGCAACTGGCTGTGTGCCTTGTGAATGGATTTGAGGACTGAAGCAAAGACGTGGCAGAGAGGAGGGGGGATTCTAGCTGGGGAAGCCCTGGGTCTGATTGGCTGCTGCACTCTACTCTGGTGGCTAACCAGGGGCTCAGCCTTTTTATTTATTTCCTCCCCCTCCCTTTCTTTTTTCTCTTTTAAATGTGAGTGCCATCCCTTCTGGTTCTGAATTTCTGCCCATTCCTGGCAGCTCTGATCGTGGCAGTCTTGCGCACAAGCAGTGGATCCGAGCAGTGGACTCCCTGTGTGCCGTGCGTGTGCATATGTCTGTGTGGCGCAGATGGCCGACAAGGTGATGTAGTGGGTCTGGGTGTTGTGGATCATGCTCGACATTGCTAGTTTAGCTTCTTTCGCTTTCAGTGACGGTTGCTTTCCTGTGGCAGGCAAGAGTCTGGTGAGTTTCTATCTGCTTTTGGGGAGGGGAGGGGACGGGACGGGACGGGAGGGGAGGGGAGGGGAAGGAGCTGGTTTTGCTGGCGATTGATCCATGTTTTGCTCGCTCCAAAAAAAGGGCTACTGCCTCTTGCTGTGTCATATATTTCGGGAACACTGTGGAAAAGCAGGATGTCACATGCATAAATAACTCCAGGGTGCTCTTCGTATGGTGCCCTTTCGTTTTCTAACGGGGCGTTTTGCTCCTTTTTCCAGCATCTGTCCTTTCTATAAACAACTGGCTTGTCTACTTCCATGGAGGAGACTCGTGCAGGATCTATGTGTGTTGTGAGTGTGTGTGTGTGAAATTCTTTCTCCTCTCGCAAGGGCCACGTGCCTGAACGAGCAAGCGCTGGTATTTTGTAAAGCTGTCATCGGCCACGAGAGCCTGCCTTTGCCGTGCAATCTGATCGCATCGCCTCTGCCTCTCCATCTGCTGGCAGGTACTTGGCAGCTTGGGGGCTCGGGCTGCAGCCTCCCCGCTGAGCTAATGCAGTGTCCGCTTTAAAAGCTGCCTCCTCCCGATGAATAATTGAAAAGCCATTCGGCGCGCTCACTGGCCGGCACTAAAGGCCATTAGGAACCGCTCCAGCACTCGGGGCAGGAGGCGGGGGTGAAAGCTGTGTGCACTCTCTCTCTCTCCCCCCCCCCCCTTGCCCGCCCGTTGGGGAATAATTGAGGTCGTCTTTGCCCTCCGACCTCCAGCAGAATCTTCACTTTGAGCCTCAGCGAGCAGATGGGGCTGCTCCCCCCTTGCCCCACCCGCCAAGCTTGCCAGCTTGGTCTGGAAATGGGAGCAGGGGCAGAAAGCAGAAAACGGTGATGAAAAATAAGACTGTGCTGCTTTTCCTTCTTGCCTGCAGAAGACCTTCATGGCGAGTCCAGGGCCCGGATCCCATGAATGGTTAAATGCCCCAGCTCTGCCCTCTTCCTTCTGACGGCGGGGAAGGGCCCACCACCTCCCTCGGCAATCATGTGCTCTCAGGCTTCCCAGCTGCCGCCCTCTGGATCCGGCACGCGGGAGGTGCTTTCGCCGGGCCGGCCTTGGTAACAAGCAGGCTTTCCATGCAGTGTGGGGAATCGACCTTTCAGAAGGGGAGGGCTGAGGAGCACTGAACTCGGCGAAGGGGGCTTCTGCCTTTGCAGCTCGTCTCCCTTAATAAATGCAAGCAGGGAGGGAAGCTGCTCATGCAGAAGAGTCACACAGAGGTGCCCTCTTCCCCTCCGCTGCTTATGAATGAACGGAGCTCTCCCGCGCCCTGCAGGCAGGGTCAAGTGGACAGGGCCTGGGTGTCCCGCACTTGGGGAAAGCAGGGAGCCAAGCGGGAGGGTGGCCGTGGCATCCCCCTCTATGCATTTGGAAAGGTTAAGGTTGAGAAGGCTGCCAGTTGTGATTACCCACTCAAGCACACCGGCGGCCTTCCTCCCCTCCTGCTCAGCGAGTCTTGAATGGAGGAACTGACATATCTGGGTCTTTGGGTCTCCTCAGTCACCCTGCAGGGCTAACCTAATTGGATTCCAGCCAACTGCCAGTCAGAGCTGAGAGCCTGCAGAGAGCTGTGCCCTGCTTGCAAGGTGATTGGTGGAAGCTGGCTCCACCACGAGCAAGGAGGGCTTTCAGGGCCACTCTGCTTGGAGAAGTAGGATGGGCTGCTGGGGACAGGAACTCCCTCCCCCCCCCCCCCCCGCACGAGAGAGATGAGAGATTTCAAGGAGCCCGTAGGAATCAGCCCCGGAGTTCTAATTGCTGCTAGTCCGTGTTCAAATTGGAGGGAGTTGCTAGCTCATGCATTCAGATTCTGTGCACTGCTGGTTTGCTCTGGAGAAAAAAAAAAAAGCCCTGGAAATTCAGCAGAACCCACACTTCAGTGTACCAAACTTTGCACTAGAAATAGAATCTTGGACATCCCACTCAATTTGCATTACTTTGTCAGCCCCTCTTTTCTGTGGTTGCTGTAATTGCTCCATGAGCTGATGATGACCTAATCGACTGAACATACTATAGCCCATCACTTGGCCCCGCCAAATTGATCCTTGGCCCAGTCTTCCTTCGTGATAGTCCTCTCCTTCAGGAGCACGAAGGATTTACCCAGCAAAAGAATTTATCCATTCTTTATTCAAAAAATGAGAGTTGTGTTCGCTGCAGCTACAGCACTGGGAACACTCTGCCAATGTAAGATTGGCACTATGGGTCAGTTTGGGTCAGCTATCCAAACTGATAGCTGCTGTACACAGTTGTTGCCAGCAGGGGTCCTCATGCCATTGAACCAGTTCTAGTCCACACCATGGTGTTCGTGCAGGTGGGCATTGATACTAATTTGCAGTCAGTATAATTCTCATGCAGCTGGAAGTTCAGTGTTTGTTATGGACCCTCTAGTTATAAAGGTAAAGGTTTCCCCACAACCAAATGGTCTAGTCATGACTGACTGTAGGGGGCGGTGCTCATCTCTGTATCTAAGCCGCAGAGCCAGTGTTTGTCCAAGGACAAGCTTCCATGGTCATGAGACTAGCATGACTATACGCCAAGGCGCACGGAATGCCGTAACCTTCCCAGCGAAGTGGCACCTATTTATCTACTCTTATTTTTACATGCTTTTGAAGTGCTAGGTTGGCAGGAGCTGGGACAAGCGATTGGTGCTCACTCCGTCGTGTGGTCTTGAACTGCCAACCTTCCGGTCAGCAAGCTCAGCAGCAGTGGTTTATCCCACAGCGCCATCATGTCCCTACCTCTAGTTATACATAGGGGATATATAATAAATGTGTATAATTCTTTTCTCTCATGTTTGTCATCCTTGATAATCTGGAAGGCAGTCAGTGGCATTTCCTTCCATGTGAAAATTAAAGCTGTTTCAAGTTTTTGCAGTAGTTCCCTGTTTTCCCACCTCATCCTGCAGGTGGCAGCACCTTCCTTCTCATAAAAGCACAGGCCTCTCAACCATGCTCCCACCTTTTCCTTACTTCCATACCAGGAAGCCCCCCTCCCCCCCGCCTTAACACACATCAGCAACACACAAGTGATAAAGATGCCAGAGACTGTTGACCTTGAGGATCCTAAGTGCTACTCCTCCCTTTTCTAGCTCCAGGCTGTCTTATTAAGAGTTGCTATCCAAGGCCTGTTAGTTTTGCAGGGACTTGAAAACTACGATATGTAGAGCCATTGTAACCCAGGGTCAAACAGGTTTAGCATGCTTTTGTTGTCCTTCAACAGCTGCAAGCCCTATTAGTCCGGAGCCCATAGCGGGAGCAAGAAATTATTATGTGCAAGAAATTATTATGTGCGTGGAGAGTAATGAGGGCAGTCGCACTGTTGTCATGTTTAAGGAAGCATCACCCATGCATGAACCTGGTGTTGGCAGTGTCTGAGCTGCAAAGCCAGATTTTCCTCCAGTCAAATCTTCCACCTGCCACAGATGCACATGGTGGCTTTCATCAAGCTACTTCCTCCCTAGATGCAATATGGAGATAACATTTACCCAACAAAGTCCTTAGATTCCAGCCAGAGCAACACTTTTCACTACAAATGTTAAATGCTGTACACAGCCCTAACCTCCTATCACTTGCAGCACAATCCTAACCTACCAGTGTGGTTTTTGATAAGTCCCCAAGGGATTGACTGGATCTTCTCCCTAACTAATGTGTTTAGGGTGGCAGCTTTGAGCTGCGTATGATGTAGAGACTTGGTGTAGATATTGGCCTCCATTGCCAGTGCTACAAGGATCTCTTGTTCCTTCAGCTTTTCCTAGTGCTTCAAGCTAAATGACAACAAATCAGGGTTGCTACAATTACTGGGATGTCACTCCTGCTCAGGAAATTTGAAAAGAGTGCGTAACCACACGCCTGCTCATGCAATTCTCATTAAAAAAAAATCGTGATCTCGCCGCGTAGGACAGACAAAGGGCAAAAACGCACAGTAAGCCATTGGGAACGGCATCGGGTAAACGGCTACATTATAGGTATGGACGGTGGGAATGCCCTCCCCTCTGGATTATTGGGGGGGGGGGGGAGCACGCGCCAGGGAAGCTTCATTTCGTGAGAAAGGGGAGTGTCTCGGGGCTGCTTGCAATGCGCCCGGTGGCCACGGGGGAGTAGCCGCCTGCTTGTGCCGCGAGGTCGGAGGCGATTGCTCACTCGTGGCAGCGCAGCTTTGCTCCGAATCAGATTTAAACTTCATTCAAGGGACCGGAGCGTTTGTGGGAAGAGTTCCACGGGGGAGCCGAGCCAAAGCGAAACTGCCCCTTGCGTGCTGGTACAGCAGCCGGAAGGGATGCGGGGAGCGAGGAGAAAGATCTCGGAATGCAGCAGGGCGTGAGCGCTGCCTTGACTCTTTAGTGAACTGAAAACGGCGCTGCTACCTGACTCCACCCCAGCAGCCCCTACAGTTGCAGGGCTCTCCGTACGAAGGGTCGGGAGAGGCGTGTCGCCGGGCCCTAGCCGGGATTCCTCGGAAGCAAGTGCCACTGAGGTCAGTGGGGCTTTCGCCAGGAATGCGCGGCGCGCAGGCTTGCAGCCCGCGAGCCTTGTCTGACCTCGATGATGTGCAGGGCTGCACTTCAGCGTCGGGCTGGGCTTGCTGGTGCTTGAGGGCGGGGATCGAAGCGGCTGCTTACTGTGAACAACGGGGCTCGCTGTTCCTGGCTGTCACGCTTTTCTCCTTATATGGGCCTGTCCGAACTGATCTCTTTTCCCTTTTCCTGCGCAAAACTCCTTAGGGTTGCCTTTATATGGGCTGTGACTGCGAGCGGCGGGAGGGAGCGCCCAGCCCCCTCTCTTTCAGTGGCCCAAGGATTCCCCTCCTCGCTCAGGACCCTGAGAGCGCAGCTGCCCCGTCGAACTTCTGCTTCCTCTCTCGCTCACTTTGCACACGGAAGGAAACGCCACTGACCGCCGCCTTCCAGATCAGCAAGGCTGACAAACGCCAGCGGAAAGAATTCTGCGCGCTCATGATGTAGCCCCTGCAGCTGTGTGAAAATGGGGCTCCGAAAGAATGCGGTTCGTACGGAAATAACAGTCATGGCCATTTTTCTGGATGCGAACCATGAAGTGGGCAAGGATTTTAAAGGACGTGCAGGATGTCTGGGTTGTTTTACTAATCCTGCTGCCATCACATTATATTGAAAGGAGAACACATGTGTTGACTTGTACTGTGCGAGCACCCCCCTCCCCAAGACCTGGTGTTGGTGCAAGGTGTGGCAATACAGGTATACCATGAATTCAGGACTGGGATAGTGTGGAATGGTGTTGGATTGAGAGGCCACACTGGAATGGCACCCTCCCACATCTCTCAACTAGTGGGAAAGGGTAGGGGGTTAGCTGGCCTACATGTGGCCCTCGAACATGCCCAGGATTCTTTGGAGGAGCTAAAAATCCATGACCACCTTCCTGTGATGGAGCAGGTGGCTGCTGTGCTATCCTCTCAAAAGACAGAGTAGAGCACGAAGCCCATTGCTGGGGGAAGTGGTGATCACAGTACTGGGGCACCTGCTTTTGCATGCAGAAGGTTGCAGGTTCAAACCCCAGTAGGGTTCAGAAAGACCCCATGCCTGCCTGAGACCCCAAGGAACCATCACCACAATCAGTAAAGACACTACTGAGCGGGATGGACCTATGCCCCCACCTAGGGTTCTGGCTTGCTGTGAGGCAGTGGCTGTATAGATCCTGCCAGGCCATTGCAAAGTTCAGCCCCTTCTTGCTCTACTGCTACACTTGCCCAGAATTCCAGTGCCTGCCTTCTTTTACGGGTCTGCCCCAGATGCTAGTTGCCTTAAAGGTGAATAAGGCTGCAACCTTATGCTGGTCTACTTGGGATCCACCCACCACCACACTCAGCACAGTGGAACTGAGTTCTGAGGAACCGTGCGTAGGATTGGGTTGCACGAGCCACTTCTCCTGGCACCCAGCTAGGCGAGAGCTTCATCAGCCTTTGCTGTGGTGGTCTGATGGGCTGTGTCCTGCCACCGATCCTCTGCATATTCAGACACATGCACCATTTCTTCACACTTTGCCATGTCTAGTTTAGAAAATACCAGTGGAGCCAGGCTGTCATCCAACGCGTCTCTAAAGGGAAACATGACAGATTTATAGAACTATAGATATTGTGGGAAAAGTAAACGAAAAGAAAAATGAATCCCTCTCTCCAGTCACTGAGGGCATTTTCACACATGAAACTTACAGCACCACTTGTTCCAGCCAGGTCTGTCATGCAGATGTCAATCCCGCCATGCCAGAATTCTCTTCCCCACCTACAATGAAAATATGTTGACGTAAGTAGCTCAAGAGAAGCGCAAAGGCCTTTCGTGTGGGAGCCTCATAGGTGGTGATGCTCTAATGGTTGGTCAATGTGTCTTATGGAAGTCACTAGAAACTATCAATAGAGAGTGTCTTCTCCACACCACTTCTGTGAGTATAGGGCTCCTCTCTGATGTTCTAGTGTGCCACATGACATAAGGTATACCTGCTTCCCATGCAGATTACATCAATATAGCATATCGTGCTAGTAGTGCTGAACTGGGGCTGCTAAACCCATCCTAATATGAAAAGTAGTATCCAGAAGGGAGGTCTGTATGCATGTGTGTCTGTGCATGTTTGTATGTGTAAGTAACTGAGTGTTGTGTGTGTAAATTAAAAAAGAACCCTTTCCAGCACAATTTCACAGGCTTTTACTTGTTCAGCTCCATTGCTCTGGAGCAAATTCAAGTATTTCCCTTGAATACTGTGAGAGCAGAAGTATCAGTGGCCATAAGGGAAACTGTGTCTGCAGAAAAGTGTTCCTGGTCAGTTGCCGTCTATGTACAGCTGTCGGAGCAGGAAGCTCCATTGAGTGACTTCCTTCCTCTTTTAGTTATTCGTGGAAAGGATATAGAACTTTTATAGCAGCAAGAGGGGGGTAAGTATAGTGGGGGGTAAGATGGCTTAGCTCTTGTGAAAACTGTCATGGGTGCCCTGATTTTGAGGTCTCTGCTGTCCCAGCTGTTGTTCCTCAAACTTCATGAAGACCCCTGCTAGTCCGCTTTCAATTTCCCTTCCTTTATGGGCCTTCAAGCCCATTCCACAAATCAATTCCTCCCTTCCCTGCTATTTCATTCTAAGCATCCCATTGTCTGTGTGGCTGGACCACCCCGTGGAAGATGTTCCTGCCAAGTCCCACCTGATGGCTTGGGTTTCCTAACTGCATCTGGCTTCTGTCTCCACATGTGGCCTCTATTCAACAATGGCAGGGGAACAGGAAGTAGCAGCAGTAGCAGCAGCTGGGCCCCACCAAAAAAAAAAATCCCTTCAGCCTAGAATTTCTTTGCCAGACTTTTGGGTGTGAGGTGATGGCTTTTGGAACAAAGAGCAATACATAGGGATGGAGGAAGCTGGCTTGGGAGATCAGAGCAGCTGCAGGTCCAGACCAAGGAATGCCAGTAAGGCAGAGAGAGAGATATCAAGAGAATATCCTAGTCCTGCTGTGCTCTTTCAAAGGAGAACATCTTGGCTTTCCAATCCCTAAGCATTTATCCTTACTCCAGATTGGATGGGACGTGGTAGGACTTGGGCTCTATAAATACCCCTGCCTTTTGCACCTTTAGCCAGGCCAGGAATCTTCTAGCCACATTGGAAAAGCTATATTGCCACATTGACAGCCTGTCTTAGGACTGTTAACTGTGATGTGTGGCGTCCTGCTGCCTCCGTCTTCTCCGTCGGAGGTGCAGAATAGATGACTTATATATCCTAGCACGTGATCTGGAGCTTTGGCAGGAGCCAGGAAGAGGGAAGGGGCCTTGTAACACACGATTCTTCCCGAAGAAGAGGGAGCGGGAAGAGAGTCATAGACATATGCGTGCTGCCTTTGAAACGGGGCCTCTATCACTTTAATCCAAAGTGGTGCACCAAGTGATACACAAAGTGATGCCACCAAGATACATTGTAGCATCTCCCTTCTGGGCAGTTTGTTAGGGTGCTGCTTCTACAGCTAAACAGACAAGACACCGGGGAGTTAAGTAGGGTGAGACCACACATGTCCCAGCAAAGTCCTTTTCCACGGAGGCTATGTTGTAATGCCACTGGAGTCCAGCTGGGAGCACTGGCTGCCCCTCATCCCCCACTCCTGGGTCCACCATGAGCTGGCTTGGCCACTGTGGGCCCTAGAGCATCTAAGGTGCTACGCAGCAGGAGGTGTGGGGTCAGTACTCCCAGAGGGTGGCTCGCTGTAGGGTGTCAGCGTCGGCACGCAGGGTTCCAGCTTGATCTCCTCGAAGGTATTTTCCATTCTTCCCTTTGATGGCCACACGGCTGCACTCTCGAAACTCCAAGAAGAAATCTTCAGACATCTCGCCATCACTGCACACAGTGCCATTGCTGGCCACATACCAGAACTTGCCACCAAGGCCTAAGAGCACCAAAAAAAAAAAAAAAGATGCAGGGAATCACTGAGGCGCACAGGAACGTACACGGCAGAAGCATCTTCCCCAAGGCCCCCCTCCCCTCCCCTTCTTGGCCTGGTGATTTCTCTGTGAGTCGCTGTTGCAGTGGACGTTGTGCAAAACGTAGAAACCACAGCTCTTCAGCCTAGCAAATGTGTCAAGCTGAAATATGGAGTGGAGGCTTGTAGCAGGATTGGAGACAGGTTTTGAGATAAGTC
Source organism: Lerista edwardsae (assembly GCA_029204185.1). Taxonomy (NCBI): domain Eukaryota; kingdom Metazoa; phylum Chordata; class Lepidosauria; order Squamata; family Scincidae; genus Lerista; species Lerista edwardsae. The sequence continues at coordinate 3,928,823 of JAJKFI010000064.1, forward strand.
ATGGAGGGAAGAAATTGTAGCAAAGGAATGATAGAATCCTACCCAGCCCAATCCTGGGTAATCCTAAATGTCTGGCCCATCCACCCAGAGTTAATACAGCATGTGGCTCTACCTCTTTACCTGGCTCCTTCATCTGCAACAGACTCTTAAAGCAGGAAATGTGAAATACCCAGGATTATCCCCAGAGGACTCTGCTTTTCCTCCTTTGTTTAAAGAGCTTACACAGAGGAAAAAGAGTAATCTTGCTCCTTCTCCCACTGGGCTCTTTTAAAGTACTTGGTGGAGGAAGGTTAGGGAGCCAGATTGCTGTGCTATGAGGATCAGAATGCAGCAATTTCATCCCTCTCTCCATGAGGGCTCTTTGCACAAAGCAGGCAAGGCAGGGAGTGCACCTTGCCTTTCCTGCTGTTCATGCAAATGGGCTTATTCACATCACGGATGGGCTGGCACTGCACCCATCAACCAATCAACACCATCCAAGCCACAGCACAGAACAGGTGAGCACGACAAGGATGCAATTCTACAAGCTGCACATGGAGTTGTGCCAAGCCATGCTACAGAGGAAGGCAAAAAACAAACAACCCACTCTAATCCAGGCCCTAAAAATGCAATGAAACACCAGAATCATCAGGCAGTTGGACTGGGGTAGTGGTACTCCTTCCTAGCTTCAGTTATGGACACCACCGTGGTCCAGTTCCCACAGGCAAATGGCAGCACAGCAGCTCCTTCAGACTGCCCGGCAACAGTCCAATGTAGCAAGCTGCTCTTTGTGTGGCTGCCCACATGGTTGGGGTGATTGTCACCACTCCACTGCAAACTGGGATAAAAGAGTGCAAGCCTGCATGCTGGGTGAGTATCCATGTTTAAGTGTTGTACAGGACCTAAAACACGTTGCAGATATCAGATAATGATGAGGAAGGGTTGTATTGCGGTGGTGACAATTCCTCAAACTGAGTAGGGAGAAGCTTCAATCAAGTGGCTTGGCTTGCCAGGCTCCACATGGGTGCATGTTACAATTTACGTGTGAGAATTAAGCTTCAGTGCAAGCAAGTGTTTTATTACAAACATTCTGTTCATGTCCTCTGCTGAGGCTCAAACTAGATGTGATGGCGGCATCTAGGGCTGCCTTGATTTTAAGAGCAAAAGGGACGCTTGGGAGGGGGAAGCTGACCCACTGAGCTCACGTCTGGTATTATAATTCAATGGAGGAAAAAGTGAGAAGTCAAGGGGACTGGCTGTAGGGAGGTAATCTGCACAACCAGCTTCTTATACTCACATGCCTTTACTGCTTTTAAAGCCTCACCCACGTCCCACCTCCTGCGTTGTGAATAGGACAGACCCAAGTTTAAACAAATGGGACTGTCTAGCTTGAACCTGAGTTTTCCGAAAGTCAACCTGAGCCTTTGGTAGAGAGTGCAGATAAACCTGAATCAAGTGATGGAGAACAAGATAATATAAGCTCAGAGTGAAAGAGACGTGTGTCATTGTGCAAATGTTTGCCAAGGACTTGCAGCAGGATGGAGTGTGATAGTTTGGGGTGCATAATATGGCTGTACAGCAGTGGTGAAATTCAGCCAGTTCTCACCAGTTCTGCAGAACCGGTTGCTAATTTATTGATATACAAAAAGTAGTGCTGTAGTAAGAAGCAGCACAAAGAAAGGAGGACATAGAACTGGTTGTTAATTTATTTGAATCCCACCACTGCTGTACAGGAGTGTGGAACATCTGAGCTCCAAGAAGGTTAGGGGGGGGGACTGGGTGCACAGCTGGAAAATGAATATGAATGTAGCAACCCTCTGACATGTGGTCCCAAATCACTGTGTAAAGAATATTAGCACCCCCACACCTCCCTCTTCGCAGCCAAGTACCTTTGATCTGGTAAGCGCCATCATTGAAGATGATCTGGAAGACATCATAGATGGAACGATTGGCGTCCAACGTATTGGAGTTGCGATGGTAGCACACAAAGCCATGAGCCCCACGGAGAACCAGGATAGGCCGATTGATCAGCTTGAGAATAAATTCTTCATCCTCCCCTGTGGTCAAATAACTGGCGGTCAGAGAGTTCTCAGGCTAACGTGACTGCTCAGACTGTGTGCACTTATGAATGCATTTACATCAGATTGTAACCAGGCTGGATCCAGAATTGCATTCCCAGCTGCACATGCCTTTCCAGCAGCCTCCACGTGCAGTTCCTCAACTGACATGGTGGTTGTTCAGTGGGACATTGGTAAGTAAGGTTCAACCTGTCTTCAAGTCTTCCCCGTAATCAGGGCTCTGAGGTTAAGGCTGAATTCTTGCACAACATCCATGCCATGCCGTTGTTGTTCCTAAAGGTGGCAAATGCCCTGCCCCACCTCCGGTGATCCTGAGACAACCTGTGTCAACCATTACCCCTCATGTTGAAAGTGAATGCATGCCACTTTCCTTTTTGCCCATTTGCTCTTGCATGACTGTAGCAGATGCACAGGGGAGGGGAGGGGAGGGGAGGGGCTGCACCTACTTTGTATGCAAACAGTTCCAATTTTATTCCCTGGCAGCGCCTCCAGGTAAGGTAGGGAAAGAACTCCTGAAAAGCTAGTGGTGCCAGTCTGTGTAGACAGTACTGAGCTCAGTGGACCGGTGGTGTGTCTCAGTAGGAGATAGTTTTTTTATGCTCGTGTGGAAACCATCCAGTCTGGACTATTCTGTGCAGGTGTCACTCTCAGCATGCCAGCTCCACAATGATCTGTGGGTTGAAACTACCTGTCTTCTGGCTCCCAGAGTGTGCTGGAGGATCCCACCTCCCTTTGCTCCCTCTGCTCCCTCCCCACTTTCAGTTGAATAAGTTGTTGGATGGCCACCCTGGGCTTACCTCATCAACATCTTTAGTAGAGCAGCGATGTCTTCCCAACTCCCCCTCCCATTCCCCCTTTCCCCACAGAACCTCCCCCAGCATCAATATCCTTCCATGCTCTCCTGTCCAAAAGCTTGTCTGACCCACCCCATCTCCATGCAGCTTTCCCTTCTCTTAGGGTGCAATCCTAAATTGAGTTAGGCCGGCATAAGCTAAGCCAGCAAAGTTTGGCCAGCACAAGGGCCACCACAAAGTATGTTTGGACCACTCTCAGAGTCGGAGAGGCCAGCACACAGACGTGAGCCATCCTCCCTGGCTCCGAGAGTAGTCCAAAAACGCTTTATGGTGTCCCTTGTGCTGGCCAGACTTGGCTGGCTTAGTTTATGCCGGCCTAACTCCAGTTTAGGATTGCGCTCTTAATTTCTGATACCACCCATGTAGCTACAGGTATGTTTGCTGGCCATCACTAGGCCAGTGGTTCCCAAACTTCTTCAACTGGTGGCTCTCTTGACCTTCTGGGCCATTGGCCATGGCTTCCCATTATGGCTACAATCCTGTACATTGTATAGGTTGGCTGGTTTTTCATGAGGATTTTGCATCTCCCCTGGCTAGTTTCCACTGTTCCTGGAGGAGCCATGGCTCACAGTTGGGGAAGCACTGCACCAGACCCAACTTATTTCCAGCTTGTGTAAAGTATACAACTAGGTCCTTTCTTGATATCAAGAAGCATGGCAATGGCTTTCCTAACCCTTGCAGCCTCCATTTTCCTTTTGTTTGTTCGTAAGCAGTGGCAAACAAGGGAGGATTAGCATCTCTGCTCTGTATTAACCCTTCTTTTAATGACACATGGGCCATGTGCCTCTTGGTTTGGTAGCCCCTGGAGTTGAGATAGCAGAAATACTCACCCACAGTGTCACTGACAGCCGCCAGCTGTCCATTCTTCTTGGTGCAGATATATTTACCATTGCCAGCTTTGAGAGCCACACGGCGACCACGCCATTCAATCTCAAACATAGTATTTGGAGATCTAGAAAACCAAGCAGAAGGGAAGAGCTCTAGTTAGACAGGATAACTAGAAAAGGGGAGGTGCTCATTGCTTCCCTTCCCCCCCCCCAAAATGGTGCTCTGTCTTCCCAAGTAGGTACTGTATTTATTTATTATATGGGAGAATTTATGAAGCACAATCACTTCGTGTTAACCAAGTATTCATCCAGATTTCTGTGACACTAGATTCATCCATGTAAGGGGCCAGGGATACCTCATCTCATAGCAAAACACAAGAAGCCTCCTTCTGCCTCAGTAAGGGGTTAACGCATGCGGATAAAGCAACTTTTCATTGGTATCTACAATTCTGTATCCCAGAGTCCAGGAGTCAACCACACTCCCTGTTAAATAAATTCCTATTGCTTTATTCTAAGCTGTCTTCATCTGACTTAAACCTCTGGCCTTTGATTCGTGTTTTTCTGGATTAGTCCTCAAGTGCTCCAGGACTACTTCTCAAAAAAAAGAACATAAAATCAAGCTTTAGCTCACATTCAAGGCAAACTGATGACACAAGTGCATGAGATGGATGGATGGTCTATGCTGGTATTGCCTGCTTTAGGCTTAAAAAAACACTCCCCAATTTAAATCAGGGTTATGACATGGAGGGGGGGGGAGAAAGGTTAACCCTTTCCCTTATCTTCTTTTCCCCAATCTAAATTGCCTCCTTAAAGAGGCCCTGCAGAAGTTTTTCTGTATTTCTCCCAGTAAAGGCATCTGTCTTGGCTCTATGTGAGTTCAAGGTCATGGAACAACAATGTGAGGAGATCACCTTCCCCTGCATCAGGAGATATGATTTCTGCTGCTGTTTTATAGATTTTGAATAAGACCAAACTGTGCTGCCTGGTTATTCATCTGGAACCCCTGCCTCAACATTCTTGGGTCTTACTTCAAACCCTTGAACAGAGCAAAGGCAAAAAAAAAGATGAATGGAAAAAGCCCTTTCCTGCAGTGCTGCTGTTGGTTCTCAGTCTGCTGCCTCTAACCTGGGTGGGCAATAACTGCAGAAGAGCAGAATAAAACACTGTCTTTTCTCTAGGTTTTCTAAGCACACTCTCTTGCCCTTGAGAGTCACCAGCTCTGGCAGACCCTATTACTGTGCTGCCCTCCCCAGAACTGCACGACTCAATTCTCACAGCTTGTTCAGGTAGTCCTGTACCTTGTACAGGGTATCTGAGTTTCACACATACTGTATACTAAAATTCTTGCTCATTGGGCAGTGCTGTGCTAAAGCCACAGCCTTGCTTTCCTTAATACGGTTCATCCTTTGCCTCTTTTCTGGGATTCTGTACTATTTGTCTTGTGTCTATTGTTCCCATATGTCCTGGTTCACCTTCCATCATTTTCATTAGTGAATTAAATGTTGCATTCTGCCTTCCAAGATCCTGAATACAGTACTTTGGGCCCCATCAGTGAATGAGGACACAAGCCAACTCACACTTCAGTGGCCATGGCTTGAATCCCTCCATGTGACACCAGAGTCCAGTAGTTGCTCGTATTGGAATGAAAGATGCACTTCTTGGTTTCTTTGTCAATCTGCATCTGGAAGGTCTCATGATGTGTCTCTTCATCCTGATTGGCTGACACATTGACACCTGGAAGAAAGGACATCGTATCTTGTCAATCAAGTTCACCATACCCTTGCTTCATCAAGCTGAAAGCAGATGGCAAGACCTGAAAGAAGTTTACATAATAAGAGAAAAAAAAAAGGAAATGAGCACCAAAGGGGGCAAATGATATGGCATGCATTACAATTTATTTTTCCTTTTTGAGGGGCTGTTTATACCTGACACATTTTGGCACTGTTGCCTTCCTTATGGACATAACACAACAATAAGATAAATACAAATATTTAGCCCCTGCTAACTGGGCAAGAGGCACTTTTTCAGGTGGTGTCCTCTTATATTTAGCAGGGGGAGAGCAATTGTCCCTCTTCGCCCCAGCACAGTGTCTTTCTCGTGGCTGTTGCTGGTGGTGTTCTCCATTCTTTTAGATTGTGAGCCCTTTTGGGACAGGGAGCCATTTAACTTTAATGTTATTATTTGCCTGTAAACCGCTTTGTGAACTTTGTGTTGAAAAGCGGTATATAAATACTAGTGATGGATGATGATGATGATGGAAATATAAATATCCTTATATACAATGTTTGTTTTTGTTATTGTGGTACCGATGAGAAAGGCAACAATGCCAAAACAAGTTGGGCAAAAGATTTTGTAATAAATTTCATATCATCATCTCCACTGCATCTTCATATTGCCTCCTTTTTTTCTGCTTTGGGTGACAGCCTCACCTTTTTTTTCTTTACAACAATTCTACTTTTGATACATTGAAGAGTCAGAGAAAATTATCAATGAACATGAATAAATATTGAAAAACTAAATGCAGTAATAGATAGACACTGCACTTACCAGTCAGGCAATATTCAGGTGGGAAGAAGAATCCCTGTCATTGGCATTTCTTTCCACCTAGTTTATATATCCAAGCTTTACTAGAGCAGTGTGGGAAGAAGTCAAGAAGGGACAATTTCCACACACCCCTAGTTACATATGACTCAACCCACACTTCCAATTCATTGTGGTTATGGTCAGAATTATCAGCCTGAAAAATCTAGAAATCTCTGACCACAAGACTCCTGTCTCTGTTTTGCAGAAAATCCAGATTGGCTTCCAGTTCAATCTCCAGGTTGACTGGAAGCCAATTGCTTCTGGGTCAGGTTAGTCCTCAGGCATACCATTTTCTTGGCAGCCATGGCCAGCCAAGAATACACCTCTGCTTCACCCTGGCTTCTCAGCTATTTGTCCTGTCTTCCCTTGCCTGAGCCTAACCTCTCTCTGAACTGTCTCTTTCCATTTTGACCTGAGATATGTAGGTGTAACTCACAGAACTTGCATAAGTCTCCACTTGGGCTTGATGGATTTGTATTGCTGTGACTGGGCAATCAGGCCTCAAAGTGTGATTCAAGGTGGTGGATTAGGATCTCTCACTCTCTCTCTCTCTCTCTCTCTCTCTCTCACACACACACACACACACACACACACACACCAATACTGAAATTATACAGACACGAACATTTTTATTGTACTTTAAATCAGTCTTGGGGTTTTTTTCATTTTGATCAGAGTAGTAGTGCTAGTGCATGTGTGCTTTAACCCAGTGGTGTCATTCAAATGATTTAGGAACAGGAACTCACTTTTGATTGGCACTTGTCAGGAACCCGGAACCAGCCACGGAGCCCATTAGGATCCGGAACACCCGTTCTGGTCCGTTCCCCCTGAATGACATCACTGCTTTAACCCCATAACCTGTGCTTTCCCGCCCCTCCCATCTAAAGTACCCCCTGAAGCTGCTGTTAGGCCTGTGGAGAGGATACACGTACAGCAAAAATACAAGTTTAAATCCTGCTCCCAGTCCACCATTGGTCTGACCAATATCACAGCCCTTCTGCAGTTGCTTCATAGTAAAACAGAAAACATCAGGAGACCTGATTGTAGATTTCCAGCATCATTTGTATTTCAGCCTCACACATGCATGCAAACACACAGAAAAGGTTATTGTGCCGTGTGTGTGTGTGTGTGTGTGTGCGCGCGTGTGCGTGTGTGTGTGTGTGTGTGTGTGTGTGTGAGAGAGAGAGAGAGAGACTAATTTATTAGCATGAAGTGCCATATGCAGATGGGCTAGGATACAGATGCCCAGTCCTCACCCCTCCCGACTGTGGTATTTCCAGGAGGCAGTTTCAGTGCCTGGGACCAGGCCTTCTGCAGCTGTTTGTCACAAACATATGGACTAGTCTGGGTTCTCATGCTGAGAACCAGTGCTGCCTTTGTTCTGTTCCCAAATCTGAAATCCAGTTGAAATATGACTCTGGGTGACCAAGAAAAGCGTACCAGAACTTCAAATACATTCTCAGCATTTCATTTAAACCAGCCCCTCATCCTCTGTATGCACAGTATTAGCATGCCAGCCCAGTGCTCAGCTAGGCTATGAATCTCTGGCGTACTCACAATACATATGTACACAAGGCGCTTCAGCTTTTAAATGAGCAGGGCACATACAATGCCACACGGCTACGTTCTTGGTGCTTGTCTGGCAGGCCTCAGGTAGCCGCTTCCCTGCACTGAACTCTCAAGTAGGCCATGTGGCTCAGGCCTACCATGAGCACCTCACCTCTCAGGCCATCTCACACAGCTGGATATACTTTCTCCTCATTGCCTCAGGAATGAGGAACCTTGGGGGAGGGAAGGCCCAGGCTGCAATTAATCAGTTCCAACCCTCGCTCAGAGTGTATATCTATCTATCGTAGCCCTTTTTTGTCAGCTTGTGCTCTTGATGAAAAGGCATTTGAGAGGCAGATTTAGTAAACAGGAATCGATAGCATGGAGAGGCTACCTTTGAAACTGAAATAATAATAATAATAATGCTCGTATTTATATACCGCCTTTCTTAAGATCACCAGATTACTCTAATGACTGTAACTCAAGGCGGTTTACATAGGCAGACTTTATTCACAAACCCGAAGGTTTTTACAATTATACAGAAACGTTCTATCTTTCAAGAACAACACTCATACAGATCTTTCTTTCTGGATTTAGCCTTCTTTCTTAGCCACCCATCTGTCTTCTGCTGGCTGATAAGAGGTTTCCCTGCTCTCACCAGAGACGCAGCTGACCAGCATACTCCTCCTCCCACGAGGCAGCTGGAACTCAGCTTTTTAATCAGCTGCAGTTTGCAAGGTCTGCCGCTCACAGAGACTTCTGGCAGTCCCGAGCTGGCAACCTTCAGATCTTCAGCTCTTATCTTCAGGTAAACAGAGGCATTAACCCTCTCGACTAAATCTTCTGCCTAAATCAGGCCTGTAAGACAATATTCTCAAAGCAGTGCTGGTGCCAAGTTGTGGACGGCCCTTGGTTAAAACCACTGGGCCTCTGGGGCCCCCATCCACCCCCCTGAGCTCTACCACTGAGCTCTGCCACCGTCACCTATACAGAGACTACAGGGCTTGGGTTTGCCCGCTGGGCTTTCCACTGGGTGTGGGCCCCTAGCCAGTCAACCTCTGCCACCCAAAGCTTTAGGTCATTAGACTGCTGGCAAGAGAAGCCAGAGGGAGGGACGAGGATATTATTTGGCATTTTGCTGGTCATGGCACTCAGCAGAACACTGACGCTTCACTCCTGAGATTTCATCAGCAGCCCAACATGCTTATAATTGTCTTTACAACCACAAGGGCTGGCAATTTGCTTTTTTAGAAATAGAGAGGTTCTCAGAAAACTGAATTCTGTGCCCAAAGTCACAGTCTGTGCTTGTGTGGAATTTTGGCATACACAGCTGTGGACTACATTACTGACAATATTTTATTTCCCTATATTGTGCATTTTCTACATTTGAAGTACACGTGAGCCATCTTTCTTTCAGTATTCCTGTTATTTATCCCCATCCTAATTCATCTTTTCTCCTTGATATTGAATCTTACCCTTTTTCTTTCCTCATCCATGCCCAGTTTATTTTTTGGTGAAATATTAATGTTCAATATGTATTCTTATTTCGATGCTTCTACTCTTCAATTCTCCTCTTGATTTCTTTGCTCTTACTCTGGTCTCACTTTGCTGGCCATATGCTGGAACTATCTAGTCATGTTCATCTGCACATTTTTCTCCTAAGCAATCTTCTTTTGCTCATCTTATTCATTCATCTTCTTGTCCCCATCATTTGTTCTCAGAATTCTCTCTCCTCTGTCCCTGTCAGTGCTGTCACTTTTCCCCAATATGTTTGCTGAGACTTTTGTTGCTACAATCTGTTCTTCTGCGCCTACCTCCTTTTCCCCTTCTGACTTACAGCCTGGCCCTCTGTCGCCTTCCTTTTCACCTTTTCTTTTTATTGTGTCTTCTGCCCTCCATTTTGTATACATTAAACTTTTCTCCTTTTTCTAGATGTGTTCCTTCTAATGTTGTCATTGTCTGTCACCTGTTTTGAAGAAATTTTTCCGAGTGCTCTGTCCCACTCTAAGAATCTAAGATTCTAAGAATCTCTCTTCACATTTCTAAAATATCTTGTTATGCTCTGTCTTCAGTTGCTGTTCTCTATTTGATCTGGATCAATCTGGTTTCCACCCACTTCATACCACTGAAACTGCATTTTACAAGATTTCAGATTCCTTGCTGAGGGCCCAATCCTACCCAACTTTCCAGCACTGATGCAACTGTGCCAATGGGCTGCGTGCTGTATCCTGCGGTGGCGGGGGGGGGGGAGTGGATAAAAGAGGCCTCCTCAAGGTTAAGAGAATGTTTACTCCCTCATCTTGGGGTTACACTGCAGCTGCATTGGTGCTGGAAAGTTGAATTGGATTATCTTTCATTTATTACTCAAGCTTTCTATTTTATTTTGGGCAGAAGATTTAGCCGAGAGGGTTAATGCCTCTGTTGCCCGAAGATAACAGCTGAAGATCTGAAGGTCGTGAGCTCGAGACTACCGGAAGTCTCTGTGAGCGGCAGACCTTGCAAACTGCGGCTGAGTTCCAGCTGCCTCGTGGGAGGAGGAGTGCGCTGAAGTCAGCTGCATCTCTGGTGGGAGCAGGGAAGCCTCTTATCAGCCAGCAGAAGACAGACGAGTGGCTAAGAAAGAAGGCTAAATCCAGAAAGATCCATCTGTATGAGTGTTGTTCTTGAAAGATAGACTATTTCTGTAAATTGTAAAAACCTTTGGGTTTGTGAATAAAAGTCTGCCTATGTAAACCGCCTTGAGTTACAGTCATTAGAGAAATCTAGTGATCTTAAGAAAGGCGGTATATAAATACATGTATCATCATCATCATCATCTTTATTCTGCATTTGATACAGTAGCTCACTCTAATAACTGATTGTGTCTAAAATTATGTCCAAGTCTCAATCCCAGCCCCCAAACCCATTCCTGTAGCACTGATCCGTAGGCATCCCCTTCCCTCAGTCCTGTGCTACCAGCAAATCCCTCAACGATTGCTGTGATTGGCCTCATTAATCTGATTGCTGTTGTTTCCATCTGGCTGACACACAAGGCCCCTATTAATAACTTGCCAGCCCATGTCACCAGCTTCTAAGTGCTTGGAATAGGCACAGGAGTACCGTGAGCCCCTGTGCTGGCTATTGCTCCTTGCCAACAAAGCAAAGGACTTGCCAGATATACTGATGTCTCTGGCATTCATCCTGCAACACCCATGGACATGATCCAGACCTGGCAGGTTTGTGGCTAGTATTAACACTAGCCAGCTGGGCAGATATGGAACTGGTTTGACAATATAATAACCCTAGTGCTGGACACTGGCTTCCTAGTATTCAAACAGCAATTTCCTCCAGAAGGCAGTGATAAGCATTATTGGGTTTCATTTTACTCCTTGATCATGTTATCATCATCATCATCATCCAATATTATGACTAGACTGAAAAATGGGTTATTGGAAGAGACAGTGGTTGGTTGAAACACTAATGTTGTTATAGCTGACAAAGCAAGGTAGAAAAGGGGGTGCAAACTGGGATTAAGGGGACCTAGAGGGAATAGTTTAGGAATTATCAAGCAAACCCATTGTTCCTTTTGGATAGTTTGATGTCACTCAAATCAGGAGCCTGTGCAAATATTACTGCAGCTGGTTAATGTCCATAACTAGCTGCTCTGGTGAATGGTCAAATGTTTAGTATTGCCTTGTTTGAAGTGGAGACACATAAAAACTGCACTGGCTACTTCTGTGATTAGAAAAATTATGATTATAACAATGCCTGTACAATTTATCAGGGTTAGCCACTACAAGGGGAGGAGTATGCTGCTGTTCACATTTTTTTTCTCCTCTTTTGGACAACAGCTCTAGTGCTGTCTCCAGTAGTTTAAAAGCAAGAGTTTTTTTAAAATTAAACTCTCTTTTTTTATCAAAAGGTTCCTGAAATGGTAGGCCACTCATAATGAGGGAATTACAAACAAATATAGTGCTAGGTAAGTGCTTGGCAGGGTGGCCACAAAATGGTGGTGCGTGACTTGGGCTTCTCTTCACAAGTAATTTCAGAACAGGGCCAGCCCCAGGACTGGTGGGGCCCAATGCAGGGGGCTCACACAGCCCCCTCCTCCCCACAGCCCCCCCCCCCACTTACCAGACAGCTGGGGGAAGCCAGACGCTTGTGGTACCATGCACAATGCATGGTAGCCAGAAATAGTTAGCTGCCATCTCCTTCCACAAGGCCTATTTTGGGCCAAACAGGGGCAGGAGGGAGGGAGGGTCCACAAGAGCCGATACTTTGCTCATCACACCACCCTCGCAGGTTGTCAGATGCTGGATGTGGCAGCAGGTGATCTGCCTACTACCCCAGGGCGGAGTCCTCCAGAGTGCAGAGCCTATGTGATGACATAGGCCATATAGCCCCAAGGCAGGCCCTGTTCAAGAGACTTAATAGGTGTCTATAAGAACTTCAGAAGATCTCTGCTGGATCAGGGCAAAGGCCTGCCTAGTCTAAAGATCTCTCTAGAACAGCATCTTGTTTCAGCAGTGGTCAGCAGGATGTTTTTAGACCCAGAAGCAGGGCATGTAGACAACTGCCTTCCCCTGTGGCTTTTCCCCCCTCCCCCAAGAACTGGTTACTCCTGAGGTACCACTTCTGAAGTACCACTGACATATGACAACTGTAGCCATTAATAGATCTACCCTCAATTTGCCCATACCCCTTCAAGCTATCAAGGGCTGCAATCCTATACATATAGTATTTACCTGAAAGTAAGTGACACAGAACCCCATATAGGGCTTCTTAGTAAACATGGCTTGCACTGTAACTGAGGGGCCACCATAGCTTCCTAGAACTGCACTTAAGGGCGCTCACAGCCTCATCCCACACAGCATTCAAGTTGAGCAATACGAAGAGGAGATTCACATTTTCCCAGAGACAGATGACTGAGTTTTGGGAGCAAGGAAAATGCAGTAGCTTGACAACAGGAGTGCTGCCTTGATAAAAGATTCTTGATCCCATGCAATGAATGAATTGTGAACATTTAACTTGCTATAAATGGACTTCCTGGGAAGGCCCCCAACACACTAGCACGGAAGTATGCCCATATGCCATACATGGAAGCATACATACATACTCCATCCAGCCGCTACAACTGTGCACATACGTACCTGAAAAGGACATTTAAGGTTAAAGTGAAAAAGGCTATAGATTCAGCAATGATAATGATAAACAGCTATTAGACTGTGTGTATGTGCATGCAGGGGGAAATCAGAAGAATGCTTCTAAATAATATGTATTTATTATTACATATTATAATAAATAATTTTCCAGTGTTCCGATTGCTTCACATACAGTATCTCAATAACCCTCTTGCAAATCATGTCAATGTTCTCTCCAAACTACAGGTGAGGCTGAGGGAAAATGCATGGCTTCCTCAAGACCACCAAATTCCATGGCTGAGGTAAAGTTTGAAATGCTGACTTCCTGACGCAGCTTCCATTCAAGCCTCCCCTGTCCCAGTCATGGTAGCAAAAAAGCCGAAAGAAAAAAAATCTTAAAGTCCTATTTCAAGGTAGATAAATGTATGAAGCCAATTTTACTGTTTGATCTAGCAACTTGCGGAAGGAAAAAGGAAAAAGGAACTTCCTGCCCAAGGAGGTTTCCCTCTTCCACTGGTATATCAGGGGTTGATTGGCACATGGATGGTGGATGGCAAAGGCTTGGGTCAGAGGGTCAAGAAAACATTATCATACTTGGTGGATGAAGTGTTTACCTCCCCCTTCCATGCTCAGAATCAAGCAATCCCTAGGTTTAAAGGTGGCCGTGAATTTTTCTCCAAGAGGGATGAGGTAGTGACTCACAAGTGAATGTACGGGGATATTGAGATTGTAGCTGGGAATTTTGTGACTCATAGCTTCTTCACCAGCATGCTACATATGAACATGACGCAGGCACCTCACAGCCTAATCCTAGGCTGCTCAACTGACTCTATGTACGGCAGTGCTGAAATGGCTGCTGTTATATCCTGCAGGGCCAGCAAACCAGCCAGAGGTCTCCTCTGGGTAAGGCAACATGGGTTCCCTTACCTTGTCTAGTGCCCCCAAAGCCCCTGGGGGGGGATACTTGGATCTACACCAGCAAAATTGCTGGTCAGATTTGAGTAGCTCGTGTAAGGCTTTCAGGTGCAGGAAGGGGGATAGGATTTGGCATCAACCTCCTTCAGTGTCTCCTCTCCTAGGCCTGAACCATGCTGTGGGCCACCCTCCCCAACCCAGGACTGCTTCTTCGCCAGTGGGGAGTTTACCTTGGGCGGGTGCCTCCCTGCCAGCACCTCTCCTCTCCTGGTCACCGCAAAGTGCCTTCATGGCACGTTTGTGATGGCCATTGCCAGGGCACTAAATGGGCTGCTGGCACTGTCCCATCATTGGATTGTGCTCTCAGTCCGTTCAGTACTCTTCTCTGCTTAATCTGGGAGAATGCCCATTTTGGTTGGTGAGAGGCAAAGTCTGTTTTAGGGCAGGGGACCAAAATACGCAATCTGCAGCGCCTTTCCTGGCCTGTCATTGTGTGCAGGCCCCCACCCCCCACCCCCCAGTAGTACACCATAGATCACTACTACTGGTGATAGAGCAGGCTAGTTTGACACTGGAAGCCCTTTGGCAGAGTGGCCTTTCCTGTTACCACTTGCTCCGCTTCCATCTGGCTCATGTTCCATTAATGAATCACCAGATACAGACTGTGGGAGGGGGGCAGTTTTGCACAGCTGTTTTCCCCTCATCACTTTCTGTGAACACGTTGAGGGTGAGAGATTCTTCCCTACAACTGCAGTGAAGGATGCCGTCTTTCTTGAGTGCAGAAATCTAACTAAACTGCACATTTCATTTTCATATGACAACTCACCAAAATACATGCACGTGTCAGAATGGTTCATTGTCTCTTGTTGAGGCTGGACCTCTTTTTGGAATAAGGAGCTCTAAATAGGGCATTTGTATGAATTTGAAGACTCCTTCATCATGATTCAGTAGCTAGTGCCTTCATTTGCTCATCTCCAAAATCAATTGCAGTGGGTAGTGATTGAAAAGGTAGCATAGATAGTGACACCAACAAAATATACTCATCCAAGAACACTAAGCTGTGAAAATCATGAAATATTGTACACTGTCATCAATGGCAATATAGGTGTTTGTTTCCGGTGAGTGAGATAGGATTGCAGTCCAACTCTTTATGAATACAATGGGCTTACTTCTGAGTAAAATAAATAAGTTTTCAAACATCTGTAGCAATAGCACAGGAATTCAAGAGCTAAGAGGAAACAAATACCCCTTATTTATCCCCCAAAAGGAATTTGCTGCTTTCTTGTGTCAAGTAAGCCCAAATACTGAAAAGGGGGACGTCCTGCTCTTCAGAAACCCCGTCTTAGTTCCTGCATTGCATTATTATTATTATTATTATTATTATTATTATTATTTATTGTCATTGTATTACACAATACAATGAAATTCGTTGACACCCGGAGACCAAACCAACACACACATTGAATTCCCAACAGTCCCCCCCAATCCCCCAATCCCCGCCCCCCTTCAAAAAATTCCTCCTCTGAAACACAAACATCCACACAATAGGAAATGATACACAACAGGAAATCCACACAATAGGGAATGATAAACATCCACACAATAGGAAATAATACAGTCCGACTGCCCCTATCTACTGGTACTTCAGTTCATTGTTCAATGCTGTTATGGCTCTAGAGTAAAAACTGTTCTTAAAACGTGTTGTCCGAGTTTTAATAGTCCTATACCTTCTGCCAGAAGGCAACAATTCAAAAAAGTTGTAAGCTGGATGGGAAAAGTCTCTAAGGATATTATGTGCTTTCCTTAAACAGCGGGTGGCGAAAATATCTTCAAGGGTGGGTAGCTGGAGCCCGATGGTATGCTGGGCCACTTTAATAATTCTCTGTAGTGCCTTTTTATCCCCTACAGAGCTGCTCCCATACCATACTAAAATGTTGTATGTGAGGACACTCTCAATGGCGCTACGGTAGTAAGCCAGAAGTAGACGCTGAGAAAGGTTCATCCTCCCAAGCACCCTTAGGAAGTACAGCCTCTTCTGCGCCTTCTTCACTAGCATATCGGCATTTAATGTCCATGTGAGGTCAGATGAAATGTAGGTACCCAGAAATTTGAAACTGCCAACCCTTTCCACCTCCTCA
Organism: Lerista edwardsae; assembly: GCA_029204185.1. Taxonomy (NCBI): domain Eukaryota; kingdom Metazoa; phylum Chordata; class Lepidosauria; order Squamata; family Scincidae; genus Lerista; species Lerista edwardsae. Next base: position 3,944,865 of record JAJKFI010000064.1, read on the forward strand.
CCATTTATGAGCAAAGGCAAATGCGCATCTCTCTTCCTCCTAAAATCAATGATAAGCTCTTTAGTTTTTTTGGCATTAAGTGTAAGATGGTTTTCTTTACACCACAATATCAGCCCTTGTACTTCCTTTCTGTACACAGTCTCGTTGTTCTCAGTCTCATCTCATTTAGATGAGTCGTATAGCTCAAGGATGAAATAGCCATCCTTGAGCTATACGACTCGTCTAAATGGCTGCCAGAATCTTATCATGCAATGCAGGAACTAGATTTCTAGTATAAGAAATATATAAGAAGTACTGTATATCCTACTCATATTTTTCAAAAACGAGCTTCTAGTCCTCATGGTTCCACAAACAAAGTAAAACATTTGGGAGCATTTGGGAGAGTTTTAGAGATATTAGGGCTGGATGAGATCTCTAGTAGTGAAATGGTGGATATTTCGTATATTTACATATACTGTACATTATGTGCTCCAATTGTTTCCATTCCCATTCCCTATTCAGAAAAGGCGGTCCAAATAAAATATATAAGAAGTGAGAGCAACAGGAACATTCAAAAGTTGGCAACCTCATTTGCTAGTATCCTGGTTGCAGAATTGGGTTTTGGCACATACAGTAATTTGAGTCCTGAGTCCAGCTAGAATGTTGGTAGAGACTGAGAAGGGCTATCTCATGGAACCTGGACTGGGAAACCAACACCATTAAAAAAAATGGTCCACATTCTGTTCATCTGTAGTTGGGGGAGAATTGGGATTCCAGTGTCGTCATCCTTTTTTCATCTGGTTGAGGTTTTTTATTTTTATTTTTGCTAAATAGAAAAATTTTGTTTTTATTTTGTTTTTTACATTTCTTCCCTATGATAGGCAATGGGTAATTTAAATTTGCATATTTTGAAGGGAATTAACATACGAAAAAAGCAACTGGCCTTCTCCCCCTCTTTCTGCCCTAACTCAACGGGGAGGCTGAGAAAATAATTACAGTAATCACTCTGAGAGAAGAGGCACATACTATATTACCGTAATGAAGGCCAGATAAGCAATTAAGGACAGGGATTTCAAGATCACTTAATGTGGATTAGTTACCCACTAACACATTTCATCCACACATTTGAAGAGTTAAATTAAATAATGGCCAGAGGTTGACTTTTTCCACTCTTTTAATGCATATTTATGTGTGGCTTTGTAATTCTAAGCCACGTCAAGGGTTCAGGTAGGGGTTGTCACTTTGTTCCCCCTGCTCCTGTGCCCTTAACAGCAACCTAACCTCAGAAATGAAGAGATGCTTCCCTCCTCAGCTTATCTTTATGCTAGGAAAAGTTTCACCTGCTAAGTATCTTCCTGGCAGGTTGCTTTAAAAAGCAGTGATGACAACTGTAGATTCAAAGTACAAAAGCAGAGAGCCATAGGTAGACTAATGATTTACCTAGAGTTAGAGTTGCCAGCTTTTTAAAAAGCCCTGCTCTGTTGCCTTTAACAGCAGCTTGACACATGAAGCAAGAAACGTTTTTCCTGACAAAGATAGAAAAAGCTTCACCTCTTAAGAGCTCAATCCTAACCTGGAGTTGGGCCGGCACAGTTAGGCCAGCAAAGTTGGGCCGGCACAAAGGACACCATACAGTATGTCTGGACCACTCTCAGAGTCAGAGAGGCCAGCACACGGACGCGTGCGCCATACTTCCTGACTCCAAGAGTGGTCAAAATGCGCTTTACGGTGGCCCTTGTGCCAGCCAAACTTTGCTGGCCTAACTGTGCCAGCCCAACTTCAGGTTAGGATCGTACCCTTAGTGTTTGTGCCAGATTACTGTAAAAGGCATATAAGCAAGGCCAATAAAATAAGTTGGCAAGCCTACCAAATAATAAGGTGCAGTATAGTATAGGCAAATGGACTGAGAGTATTATGTGCCCATTACTGCAAGTGTGCTCTCTGGGAGCTGTATTTTCTCAAGGGCAGCCATTGCCCAAAAGTGCTTCCCCCTTCCCGAAGGAGTTGGAAAACAAGAAACTGTAACCAGTTTCAATTCCAAGAGTGGGAGGGAAAAAAAAAAGAGAGAGAGAACGTCTTCTGTCTGGAAACAGTTGCAAAAGGAAAATACCCTTGAAGAGGCTCTGTAACTGTAAAGCTCAAAATGCATCAGGCCATGTTCTAAAAATAAAACCAGACTCCTCCAGCACTTTTGGATAGTTGCCACATTTTTGCTGTGGGTTGTTGCTCTTTTAGTCTGGTATTGATTGAAATGTGCAGGAATTGTACAAGGGCCAATTCTGAAGCCATATGAGAAGGCTGCACAGTGGGGGTTGTTTGTGTTTTTTACTCGTAACCCTTAGACTTTTTAAAGATCCATTGGATTTGGGGTAAGGCAGTGGAGGGGGGGGAGATGTCTCCTCTATTACTTAATTGAAGACTCCAACCTACAAATGACTGGGAGAAGGGTGGTAATAGGAACAGGTGGCTGGAGATAGACGCTCCAGCAACTATGGTGAATAGCACAGGCAGTGATGCTGGGCAGATTGCATTTAAACAGGGAGTTGCCATGTTTTCTAGTTGTGGATACTGATTTCCAGTTAGGGACTGAGGGGAAATGACCAACACTTCCCAAAATGTTACCTACATTCTCCATGCCTAATCAAACTCATTCCTTTCCCTGTACCCAGCAATTCTGGTACCCTTGGTTGCCCTGTTTTTCTTCACATTTTTTAAATAAGAAGACACGTTTTTATCAGGCATGGAGAATAAAACTGAGGCACATCATTGCTTGCAGTGGGAGTGAGGGAAGGGAGAACAAAATATGTTCTTTTTACGGCTGACATGCTAAGAGATAACTTTGAGGGATCTGCAGGGCTCTTGAAAAGAGAGGACAATACCATGGCACCCTGGCTGATAGGTTGATAGGATCATAAAACAGAACGGACTGTATTGTTAAATAGTGATGTAGTGGATGGATGACTATTCTTTTCTTTTTATGTTAGGATCCATGGGGCTTGTTTTAGTTTTTTAATTATTTTAAAATTGTTTTTAATTACTGTTCTTTAATTGTCAATATTATAGTTTAATTGTTGTAAGCTGCCTTGTGTGCCCATGGGGCAGAAAGGCGGGGTATAAATTAAATAATAAATAATAATAATGGTGCCATTGCCCAAGGAAATGAATGGAAGATGCTGAGGAGCACTTATGAGATTCCTCTCATTTCAGGATGGTTTAGACTGAGGAACATGGCAGTAGTGCATTCAAGGGTGTGTGTGTGTGTGTGTGTGTGTGTGTGTGTGTGTGTGTGTGTGTGTTTTCTTCTAAAAAGTCAATCCATTGGCATATCCTTGGGGACCACAGTGCAAGTATAAGTGCAAATTGTAGGAGAATGCTCCACATTCTTAAAGTACAAAAGGCTTGCTTTTGACCATTTCTTAAACAGCGGGGATGTCTGCTGTGACTGTGGTGGCCCCAAGTTCAGCACTGACTGCCTTGTGAATTGCAGGCCACAAAGCCATAAAGGCAGTTACAAAATTGTGAATCTCTCGTGCCATGACATGTGCACAGTCCACAGGCTTTCCCTGTTGCCCATCACTGCACCTGTGTGATGCCTTCCCTCTCACATCCTGTAACTTATCTTGCCCAGTCTTTCTGTCTTCCAGGTTCACATATATACAATGGGGGCAATTGTCCTGCCCTATCAATGAGAGTCCATATTCTACATCCTTTGAAAACCTCTCTGTTCCTCTCTATCCACCACTCTAGACAGACACACATGAGCCTAAGGAAGTCAGCAGCAGAGATGGTCCTGGAACCCAAATGCTCCAAAGAAGCATCAGGAATCTGATGACTCCCTCCCGCTTCCACCTCTGCCAAAATGCATTTGACCACCCACAGTGAGGCAATTTCTAATTTCCCATTTTATGAAGGAGGCAAACAACTGGACACCCATATTATAGTTCTAGGAGAGAACTCGTCATCCCACAGAGCAGGAAGGCAATGCACTTACCTTGCCGGATGGAGATGTATCTGCCGTTGGAGGCTATGAAAACTACTTGCGGGTGACTCTCTTCCAGATCAAAGAGTTCGTCTTTGCCCGGCTTGGAGCTCCTGCCAGATTTGAGTGTGCCAGTAGGTCCCATGGGTGCCAAGTATTTCCCATCACAATCCTTGAAGGCCAGCTTGCCTGCCTTGAACTCCAGCGTGTAGCCAGCACGGGAGTCTGGCTCCTTGACCAGGGTGCCATCATTGCGCAGGTAGCGGTTGTCACAGGTTCGCAGGCAGTACTTCTTGTTCTGGAAGGTGAGGGTGATGAGCGAGTCCACACCCCAGGGGATGTTACTGTCAGTGGAGATCTCGTCTTCTTGAGCACTGAGGTGTGCGTATCTTCTCCTGCTAACGCTCAAGAGGTTAGCTTGCGGGTGGATAGCCAAGTGTACCGACCAGAGCTCTGCTTCAGTGATGGCCTGGGCGAAGCAGGACAACCTGTCTTCTGAACCGCCAAAAAAACGCTTGTATGGTTCTGACTGAAGTGCCCAGCGCCCATCTGACTGAGTGACAATAATGAAACGCCCATCGTTCCCTGGCTTCTCAGCTTCACACGAGACCTTGCCGTCCTTGTCAGCCGCTAAGTACCTACCTAAGTGGCTCTTCAGGAACACCACCGAGCTGTCTCCATCCTGCTCCAGGGTCCATATTTGCTTCCTCTTCAGGCTGGGTGCCGAGGCATTGACCTTGTAGCCAAAGCTCTCTGCCGTCAGGTATCGGTTATCACAGTTGATTAAGCCAAACTGGATCTTCAAGACCTGGTGGATCCCATTCGTTGGCATCTTCTGTCTGGAAAGCAAATACTCCCAAAGACTGGGGCAAAAGTCTCGGTTTTCCCAGCCCTTCCTAAGGTCCAAAAACGTGTGCAAACATATGCGCACCTTCACAACCAAGAATTCTGGATTAGCACAAATGAACCTTACACCTCAGTCAAAGCTACCGTGACGTGCAGCTGCTGCCCCAGTTCCTGCTCTCTCTGCACCAGCTCTACCTTCATTTAATCTGCAGCCCATAAAGCCAATCTTGTTTAACTGTCTCTTCCCCCCTGCTGGCAGCACTGCTGCCTCCGGTGTGGCTCACAGTGACCTCTTCCTCCTTCTTCTCCTCCTCCTCCTCCTCTCTTCACCAGCATGGTGGGGGGAGAATGCGCAGAAAATGTACATGCTTAGGCGCCGCAGCCCTGCTTAATTAGCACAGCTAGGATTACAAAGCTCTCAATGAGCTGCCGGCCTCCGGTAACCAATAGTGGGACTTCTGCATAAGCCACAATAAGCAGGGGGTTGACAGGCTACACAATGGTCTTTTGATGAGGCCTTTTCTTTGGCATGAGCCTGCTCTCACTGCTAGTGGTACTCCGCACTGTCTCTCTGTTGCTTTTGCCTTTGCAGTCTCAGTAACTCCTTCTCCTGACGCTTGATGGATCCCCAATTCCTTCCCACCCCACTGCCAAGGTGGAAACTTTGCCTAGCAACCCAATCTATCACCTTCCACTGCCGATTCCCCTGCTGGTGGATTCATTCCTCTTTGCACCTGGCTAAAGTTACACGGCTCTCTGATTCCATTTGGTAGGTCACCTCCGAGCCACATGCCTCTTTGGTCCAGCCGCTAATCTCCTTAACAATTAGCTGGGAATTGCTATTAGTGTAAATCTTTGATCCTCCTTTGGCTCCTTTGCCTCCATCTGTCCTGTAACCCCAAATCCACAGCTCTGCAGAAGGATAATTGCATCGACCCTAGCAGCGAATGAAATGGTCTAGCCCAGAATCTATCTAGGGTAGGCAAGCCGGGAAATGGAGCCAGGAGTGCTTGCATAAATGCATCTTGGGGGCTTAGAGATTAGTTAAACACCAAAACCTGGGATCTGCTGAAGCCTAAACTATTGAATGAGGGAGTTGGACCCACCCTCAGTAGTATGACTCTACCACAGGCAGCTGCAAGGCATCCTAGCCATGTCTTCAAAGCAGATTTTTTTTTTCCTCTGAGCACTATTTTGCTGGAGAGAAGCAGACATATCAGAAGGTCTTATTCATTGATGAGGCCACTGTTGAAACAGCTCACAATGACAGGGCTGGAGAAAATATGCTAGCAAGTGACAAAGGTCTGACAGTTATGAAACAGGGGAAAAAATCTAAAGTGAACAGAATAAAGCTGACTAGTGACAAGCTTCCAGGTATACCATCATCCTCTGCTATGACAAAAAAGTGTAAGACAGCCACGGAGACAATTTACAGTGTTGGCAATCGGAAGTTCAAGGGAAAGTCACCTTTGTATAAAGACAACTGTAAAAGACAACCTTTGTTATATCTTTGTTTAACCTTTGTTAAAGACAACCGAGGTTCACTCAAGGGAAAAATGCTCTTTCCCTGAACATGGGGTGAGACACAACTCCAAAGACTACATGCTTGCCCCGGTATCCGCTGGGGTTCCATTCTGGACCCCACTGTGGATACCTGAAACTGTGGATACTGGGGACACCGTTTTGAAGATAGGGGAACATCAGTGGTTTTGCTGCAACAAGGTAAAAAGAGAGAGATTTGTTTAATGTTTCCCTGTTTTTTAAATGGGGGACGTGGTGGCGCAGCAGGTTAAACCGCTGCTGCTGAGCTTTCCGACCAGAAAGTTGGGAATTCAAGACTGCGTGACGGAGTGAGCTCCTGTTGCTTGTCCGTGCGCTACGGCGTATAGTCATGCCGGCCACATGAGCACGGAAGCTTGTCCTCGGACAAATGCTGGCCCTACAGGCTTTGAAACGGAGATGAGCACCGCCCCCTACAGTCGGTCACAACTAGACCACTCGGTTGTGGGGAAACCTCTACCGTTTATCTTTTAAATAGGTGTCCCAATATTCATGGCATCTGTGGATAACTGAAACCGTGGATACTGAATCAGTGGATACTGGGGCATCTGTGCAAAACATGGAGTCACCCTAGCTTAGGAGGCCTTACACCTGCTGTATCAGTTCATTTTGCTCATAATAACCTGGCCCACCTATGTCCAGTTCACCTAAGAAGAAGACAAATACAAACTAATAGTTTTGGGGAAAGGGCGGGATCATATGGGAACTCTCTAACACTCCTTCACACTTCGTCTTCCTCTTCCAGTTCAGGGAACAGAAGGAACAGAGACTGATTGGCCAATATCCGGTAAGGGGGGGGGCAACATTCAGGTGACAGGAGACCTTTGGCTGTCTGTATGCAGCCTTCCAAAAGCAAACCACGGTCCTTTGCTGAGCTTAATCTAGTCCTCTCATGCTCTTCACAAGAGACAGGTGAATTACACTCCCCATATTGCTGGGGGTTGTCTCCCTTAAAGTGGCTGCAGCAGCCCTTGATATTGGAGGCAATTCCCCTCCTCCAGTGAAATACATAGAGCCTGGAAAGGGAAGGATCCTGCTGCATTCAGGTGAGGGGACATTTCCACCATTGGTTGATTGCCTCTCAAAAAGTAATGAAATCATTTATATTATTATTAAGAATATTTCTGTACTGCTTTTTGACAAAAAAAAAGTTCACAAAGTGGTTTACAGAGGAAAATCAAATAACTAAATGTCTTGCTATCCCAAAAGGGTTCACAACCGGACATTCCTAGCCACTGTGGCCTCCAGGGAAGCGGGTGTCACCTCCACCTGGAGATGCTGCCCTCCATGCACTGGGTGCCTCTCCCTAGGGGCATTCTGTGGGCCAGGGAGGCTGTGTGCAGCTTCTGGGCCCTCAGAAGGCCTTCTATGGGCTAAACGTGTCACTTCCGGTTTTCAGCCAGAAACTGGAAGTTAATTTTTCCAGTTATAAAGCAGTATCCCAATATCCCAATGTGTGTCCCTTATTGTCATTTTGAAAACCTGCCAAGTCTACTCTGTGTCAGTGCTGGGGGTGGACAGATTCCTCACACCCATAAGGGGTTGTATCTTCCAGCAAACTTGCTAGTGTCCCACAGGAAGCTCAGCCTACAACTCTCCAGCCTCTCTCACAATCCAAGACCAGCCCCCTACAGTGATTGCAAGAGAATCTAGTCTTTTCCCAACAGAACCCATCAAATGATTCCTCAGCATATCTAAGAGAACAGCTAGGCTATTTACCCTTCTCTTCCTATAACAAACAGGAAGCTGCCCCGGCACGTGTGACCCGAATGCTCACTGTATCAGCCTCACAGCTGGAGCTCAGAATCCTTTTGTTTCAGTGAGTTGCTGCTTGAAGGAAAACCACATATATTTCCGGGGGAGCAGCCTGTTTCCGTCTTTTTAATAGGATCTTCCTCTCTCATTCAGCAAGTTCAGAATCTGGAAAGGCTGCCACATAGTCCTTGTTTCCTTTTTAAAATGGTAGCGAGAAAAGTGCTGGGAAACATGGGGAAGCATTTCCGCTCCACAACAGCCCCTCCCACTACACACACTGACAGCTTTTTCCTTACAGGTTGGTGGAAGTCAGTGGGAATGTGCTATAATTCAGAAACGTGTGTCAGAATCTTCTCTGCTCTGAACAGTATAATTGGTGTTAAATAGGGTCGTCGTCGTCATCGTCGTCCCCCCCCCGGCTGCAAATCTTCACTCTCCTCCTCAAGGATCCTGAGTCCTGTTGACTATGTAATCTTTTAAAATACATGTTGGTCCAAATGATGGTACAAAAGAACACCTAGTAAGAAAGGTTGGGTAAAACCAGGGGCTTACAGCAGAGCTGTAAAACTCATTTCTTACAGCGTTCATTGATGTCTGTTGAGTACCAGAAGTGATGTCACTAAGCAGGAAGCGGGGATGGGAACTCAAGTCATATGATTCGAGTCTGAGTCGCAAAAACACAGGTGTTTTAACTGATTCATGCAGTGAAGGAGAGTTTGGCGCGTTAGGGGTGGACACGTTGAGTGACCTTTAGGTTCGTCCAAATAAAGATGCGGAGACTTGTTCTAAATATAACTTTGTATTTAGAACATATTTACATAGAACAGCTTCATAGAAATCATACTCAGCTCTCTCTCTCTCTCTCCACACATCTAACTCCAAAGACAGCTCCTCACACACTAACACAGACTAACTGATATACAGTCCAGTTAAGCCTGTACATAATCGCAACATTTACCTGTACACATCACATGATCAGGTTCCCGCCTAAAAGCTCAGTTGCTAACCCATTTCAACTTGTAAATTTACACCAGTGTTCCAAATCATATCCCAACATGCAGACTTGAATCACACGTGTGGATTAAGGACTTGGGGCCATTGACAGAAAATGAATCATGAATCTGAAACTTGACTCACAAAGACATGGGGGTTTTCTGGGTGTACTTCCTTACTTTTTTGTGGCTTCTGCATCACTTGAAAGACATCACGGGGCCATCCATACACTGGCTTGCAGACCAGTTCAAGCAACAGGGTAGGTTAGTTCCAGCCAAGACACAAGGACTGGGGGTGGGTGGGAGAAGGAGGCAGGGTTGTTAAGGTAGCTGCATGATCATGAGGTGGGAGAGGAGGAACAGGTGATTGGCTCAAGGGATAGAGAGTGGGCTCTCTTGTCCATCTCAGAAGGAATGGTTTGATGTTGTAAGCCGCCTTGGGTGCCCATGGGGCAGAAAGGTGGGGTATAAATCAAATAAATAAATAAATAAATAAAATGGCAAGATAGACTAGATGAAGGAGATCTGGGAGGGGGAAAAGGAGGTGGGGAACGCCATGGGGAGGCAGTGCCCTGTACACCATAGCCTGCAGCATGCACTTATCCTCCACAGTTATCTGGAAGGGAAGCCTCCCTGGATGAATCTGAGGATGAATCTGGAGTCGTGATGCGTACAGAGTGATGGTGCCATTGCTGTGGCTCATGAGGAACCAATCGCTTTCTGCACTGTTGCACTCACTCGAATAACGGCAGAGCTTTTGTTTACATCATGAAAAGGGGTGGTTGAAGCGAAGGTCGGCACATCGGTAGATGGGATGGGAACATCATGAGAGTGTTAAATGAGAACTCACACACACACACACACACACACACACACACACACACACACCAGCATCTCTGGAGCTGTGCCCAACTTGATGTGCTTCGCAAAATGAGCCTTGACTCGAGTCAAAATGACAGGAGTCATGGCTCTGGGTGAGTCACAATGGCTGCCTGTTATGATTCATACACGAGTCCAGTCAAGGTGGGTAGAGACTCAAGACTCGACTCAAGACTCACCCCAGTGGCTCTGGCACATCCCTGTGAGGAAGTGATGTCATTAAGCAGGTTACAACCAGAAATAAGCACTTAATTCTCACTTAGGAATTTACTAGCTGCAAATGACAGAAGAGAAAACACACAAATCTTGACCATATTTTCAAGTATGGGAGAGCCCAATTATCACAGGGGCTGCCTTTTCAGCAGTGTTACAACACAACTCGGCAGCTACAAGCAGCTGCTGCTGGTGCCAGGAAAGCCCCAAGAGCCGGATAAAGAGCTTCTATGGGCTGCATCTGGCCCACGGGCTTTATATTTGACACCCCTGGTTTAAGGGCTCATCCATGCACCACTCTTGTTCTCTTCAAGTGCAGGGGGTGGGGGAGAGTTCTGTTTCCTCTAGGACAAGCCCACTCCTGCCTGAGCAATGGTGTTGCCTTGTCTGGTTCTTTAGCCTTGTTGGTGCTTTGCCTGCCTGCCTTCTCAAACCTTGCGCTCATGTCCAGGCTCTGCCATTCTGTGCTCAAATTACAGGGAGCCCTTCAGAGGTGTCCCTACAGGGAGGCGGAGCTCCAAGTTTTGCAAGGAGCCTTACCTTGCTGTGGAAATCACTCCTCTCCTGCACCGTTTTAGCCAATCCTCATGGGAAAAGCAACGTCTTGGTGTTGCTTACTGGCTACAGGGGCAAGGGAGAGGAGGGATTTACATGACAGGGTAAGGCTCCTTGCAAAACTTAGAGCTCCGCCCCCCTGTAGGGATGCTACTGGAGCCCTTACCTGTTATGATCCTCCCCTTGGCTGCCTTTTGACAGTGGAACTGGGAAGAAATGGAGGTGGAGCTGGTAGTTTTCATTAAGGTTCCCCCATTCCCACCACTAATAATTCAAATACTGACCACCTTCCTGCTACCATTTCAGTTTGCTCTCCATCTATGACCACATTCTGCATTTTTTTGTATGGACTATTCAGAGATAGGTCCAGGTTTGCTTGGGTTGCCTCTGGCGAACAGCCTGGCCTTGGTTCATCTTGGTCTCCACTTTTCTCTCTGGAATGGAGCCCTGAAGCCCTCATTAGAAAAGTAATCTTTTAATTTCTGGAAATATCTTAAACATCAAAATGCAGTGTTTTGTGCTTTTATGTGGTGTTAAAAAAAAACCCCACTCCTACTGATTGTCTTTGAGTAGTGACCTTGAGGTGACTAGGCCTCACAGGCTGTGGTGTCCTTTCTACTTGTGATAAATAACAATCATAGGTATGTGTGGGCTGGCAAATTAGCAGGCCTTTTTGTGGACTTATTTGCAAGGCCGATAGGGGTGGGCAAGTCTCTCTCTTTTCTTTCATTTTATTGCTACATTTGTTTTTGTTATTTGCAACTATGTTTTAGTACAGTTGCTATTCATTTGGAGACAAATTGTAACTTTTTTTGCTCTCTAGTTTCAGGATGAGTCTGAGCTTGCTTTGGAGTATGGCCAAGCAGTGGCTTTTGGTTGTCATTATTTTTAATTGTTGAAAGTTGAAAAGGAGCAAAATAACCCCTTTCGGTGTCTGCCTTTGGCAGTGGCCTTCTTTTTCTTTCCTGCATTGCCCCGGACATTGTTTCATTCCAGGGCATCATGGGAAAAAACATAGCAGCTGCCACAAAACCAAGATAGCCGCCTCTGGCAACAGTCATTTTTTCTCACAATGCCCTGGACCAACGCAATGCCTTGTAGTCCATCGCAGTTAGCATTTCACTTCGATGTAATCCTAATAAAA
>JAJKFI010000064.1:3957166-3998652 GCA_029204185.1 Lerista edwardsae
ATTACATCGAAGTTAGGCCTTCTTTTTGCATAACCGCGATGGACTATTGGGCATTGTCAGGAAAAAAGATGGCTCTCATTAAAGGCAATTGCCAAAAGGAGCTAAGCCATTCCCTTGCTATTTCAAATGGTTAAAAGAGAATTGGGGTGTAGTGTGTGTGTGAGGGAATCACTCAGCACAACTCCAAAGTAAGCCACTTCTGGTCCTAGAAACCAACAGGGTCACAAATGGCATTACTGTTCAGGGCTTCTTTTCATTCACTTTGTTTCATTGTTCCAAAATGAAGGCACACACCTGTTTAGCAGGGCCAACCTGTGTTTTCTGCTATCCCTAGTAAATTATAGTCCTGATTTTGTCCTTGTTTTCTTATTTAGACAGATTTTTAGGGGTGTGGTAGGGTTGCTTCTTTACATTATTTTGTTAGTGTATCTTGCTGTTCTTCAGGTCCCCATCCCAAAATGGAGCTTGGATGTCACTTATTATATGCACAAAAATGCACTCATAACGCCAGCACAGTGTTTCCTTTTTGTGTGTGCATGGATGTGCACCCACCTACATTCTCGAAAGAACTGCTTATCTGAACAGTCTGTGTTGATGGATGCATTTTAGTAAAATGATAGAACAGTCTTCAGCCATCTGCAGTACTGTGTGAGAGCAAGAGTTCAGGGGGTGAGCCTTGAGAACAGGGGTGGTACTAACTAGAACACAAGAGTGTCCCGGTGGTTACCTTGAAAATGTTAGCAGGTAGGGAATCTCTCTCTCTCTCTCTCTCTCTCTCTCTCTCTCTCTCTCTCTCTCTGTGTGTGTGTGTGTGTGTGTGTGTAGACTGGGCTAGCTCCAAGAACAGCAGGGCTCAGTGCAGGGCATTTCACAGCCCCCCCCCCACTCACCACAAAGAGCGCTTGTGGTGCAACACTCAAAGTGCGGCACCTGGAAATAGTTGGTGGTAACATGGTGATGTCACTGCCAACTGCTTCCAGGAGGCCCATTTTGGGCTGTTCAGAGGCAGAGGCAGGTGGGAGGGCCCAAGGTAAAGCTGCTCTGCTCATTCTACTGACTTGTAGCCCATAAAGCTCTCAGCTGCAGCAGGCAGCAATATGTTCGCTGTGCTGATGCAGCAGGATCTTCCAAAGTGCAGGGCCCAATACGACAACATTGATCACATAGGCGTAAGGCTGGCCCTGCAGCTGTAAGGTTTTGAAATGAGTGCATCTCAAAAAAAAAAAAAAAGCTGTTCCATGTTCCAGGGTTTTAGCTTGGAATGTGCCATGCAAAACCTGGCAAAGTCCAGAAGTGGAAGCTGGATCAGGTGAAATAACTGGTGCGTACGTTTGGCTGTGCATCAATTTCAGAGTCAATTTGCTGATATCAGCAAAGCAGACCCAGGACATATGCCTCGGCTGCTGTTTTGCTCCCCTGAGGCCAACAAACAGCGATAAGGTGGGGCTTGTGGTCCAAAGCTTCCTGTGTAGGCCCATTTCCCATCCTCTGAGGCAAGCATTCGGATAGGCCTAGGCTCTGATTTCTCCCTTAAGGGGCAGTTCAAGTTTCATTGCTAGCAAGAGGTAGGCCTTGTTGCTGAAAATAGATCCAGAGGATTGGTTGCCTAATAATTTTTTCATGCTTGAGAGCATTCTTTTTCGCCACAAGCTTCACTTACAGTCTCCGGAGACTGGCCAATCTCCTCCCTGAAGGCAGGTGTAGGTTACCTGGGCAGCACAGCGAGGGTTTAGTGTAACAGCCTCTTGTAACACTTAATGTAGCTAAGTGAGCATTGTAATGGATACCTGACACATGGGCTATTTTTCCAGGGATGGAGCAAGGAGGGTCTGGGTTTGGTGTCATATCTGGATCACCATTTTACTGAAGCAATGTGGTCTGGAGGATTAAAGCCCAGGAAATAGGGGGCTATGCCACTGCTATACTACCTTGGGCATGCCACCTTCTCCTGATACTCTTGCATTAAAATGTTCATGGGTCACTAGAAATGGTTAAAAAAAAAAGGTCAAGTTGGAAGCCGAATAACATACTGTTGGTCTTTCTGCTTTCTTGGTCCTCAAAGCTTCAGTTTTATTTAAGAAGCTTCTTAAACCACCACCAACTTCTGCAAAAGAACCACCAACTTCTGCAAAAGGTTACGCTGATATAATGGGGCTGCTTGTCCGTGGAGTCAGTGCAGCCCTTGGGCTCCCCAGAATGCTATAAATATTACATATATCCAGTGATGTCATTCAGGGGGAACGGACCAGAATGGGCGTTCCGGATCCTAACAGGCTCCGTGGCTGGTTCCAGGTTCCCGACAAGTGCCAATCAAAAGTGAGTTCCTGTTCCTAAATCATTTGAATGACACCACTGCATATATCCAACTACACATGCTGGGGTTGTTCCCATCTATGCTTGCATAAATATTTGTGTTGACTCATCCTTCCCTTTCAATCCACTAGGACCTTCTCCCAGAACTATGGCTCTCCAGGTTTTCAAGAGATTGAAAGAAAAGATGGCCATAGGTTTTCTGATTCCAGATCCATGAATGGAATGGGGTTTCCTTAAAAACTCTTTAAAATAGCAATCCTTAGTATGCTTATAGCACACTTCAAACATTACAAGCCCCACATCTACATTGTCTCTATTATATTTACAACAGCCCTGTAAGATAGGCTTCTACTACAGGTGTGAGGAAGGCTGAGGCTTGCCTAATTGCTTTGTGATTGAGGTGAGATTTGAACCAGGGATTTCCCAGCTCAGGTCTGCATCCACTATACAACATCTGCACTTATTATAGATATGAAACTGTGTAGCATGGTGGTGTGGTGAACTAGGGAGAACCAGGATCAAATCATTACTTGATCTTATGCCAGCCACTCTCTAACCACCCTAACCAACTCCCCAGAGTCGTTGTGAAGATCAATATGGGAAGAACCTTGCACATCCCCTGCTAACTGGACAAGAGGCACTTTTTCCAGTGGTGTTCCTCTTATATTTAGCAGGGGGAGAGTAACTGTCCCTCTTCACCCCTGCGCAGTCTTTCTAGTGGCTGTTGCTGGCGGTCTGCCTTTTTTTAGATTGTGAGCCCTTTTGGGACAGGGAGCCATTTAACTTTATTATTACTATTTGCCTGTAAACCGCTTTGTGAACTTCTTGTTGAAAAGCGGTATATAAGTACCTGTTGATTGATTGATTGATTGATTGATTGATTGATTGATTGATTGATCACCTTGAGTTTCTTATTGGAAGCCTGGGATCAAAATGAAACAAAGGTGCTATATAGCACATGATGCAATTCTCAACAGAGATGGTCATATATATTTACCTTGGCTTCCTTGTGCAATTAGGCTGTGTTTAGAATTAAACACACTTCCTAGGTATTAAGTCCCATTGAACACAATGAGAGCGACTTCTGAGTAAATGCGTTTAGGATTTTGCTGATACGCTATCAGCATGGTTCATTGTTCCTTTCCCGGTTCATTCACTGCAAACCAAGATCAGACACAAACTTAGCAAGAGGATGATTGTATGGCTTCAGAGTCCAGTCCTTTCAGTCTATCTTTCAGTCCAAGTTAATTCCCTTCTGCACTCACAGAAATCGCCGAGGGTCATTTAAGCTCCTTTTGCAGAGATGGAATGAGAAACTGCGCTTCATTGCTCACTTAGCCACGTGGTCAGGTCATATCAGGCTGTGGCATACAATGCAAGAAGGATGGATTCCACCCCAGCCCAGATGGGATTTTGAGCTGTGTCAGCCCATGGACCCACCTGGTGGCCTGGAACAGACAGTGCAGTACCTGAGCACAAGGCAAGCAGAAACATGCAGCTGAACCTCCACCGAGGCTCATTACATTTGAGTGGCTGTGCAGAGAAAATTCCCTCATCATGCATGCCAGCAAGAAATTGCTCTCTTTATTCAGGGCAGAAAGCGGGATATAAATCATGTAAATAAACAATAACAACAGCCATAAATCAGATACATACTGTAGATACGTAGCGCATTTCACATGTAAAGCATTTCACAGTCTTGTTTCCCATCACAATGATGGGGTAGGTGATTATGATTCCATGATATGTCAGTGGTTCCCAAACTGTGGGTCAGGACCCACCAGCCAATTTCAGGTGGGTCATGAAGCACCTAGAGCAGCCATATTGAAAATATGGAAAGATGAGACATTAGAAAGGAGAAGGGCTGTGTGGTTATTTTGCTTGTGTCAACGTTGTAAGTAGGCATTTTCCCTTTCTGATTCACTTTGCTATTGGAAAATGACTGAGAAATAACCCAACTTATTACTGAATTATCAGGAAGGCAGCAGGCTCTGGCATCACAATGATGACACTTCCAGCCATGACCACTTCTGGTGGGTCCCAGACAGATTGTCATTCTAAAAAGTGGGTCCTGATGTAGATGAAGCAGATGCAGTGCACTTTACCACATGCCACTGTCCATGGCCGAACTGACATTTGAGTCCTGGCCTTCCAAGCTCACTCTCCTTCTTGGTGTGTACATGGTCCCCTGCAATTTTGTTCCCAAACTGCCAATCAGGTGTTCTTTATATGTTATAGAGAAAACAAGCATATTCTCAAGAATGAAGCTTGATGCAAAACTATGTGTATGAATAAGGATTCTAAGTTCTTTGCCAGGACCATTTCCCTATGGAGCTATTGAAGAAATATATTGGACTATTGGCAGTTCCCAAATTGCAAGTCCATGGCCCACCAGTGGGTCACAACCCAATTTTTGGTGATTTGTGAAACTGATGGGGAAGATTAGGCCATGTACACCAGGGTTAAACAACCTGCTACTTTTGGAGGGGGGAAGCAACAAGAGAGAGGATGCTCAGGCACATGCCAGTGGGTAGCAGCACGTTGTGTGGTCACTGTAGATTTCTGTAGATTTTCAAAACTCATTGAGTTATTAGAGTAATAACTCTGACTTGTCCTGGACCATCCCTGTCCCATTCTGGGGCATGTTCTCATTTTGGTTAGCTGAGGCCAGCACACAGATGTGCGCCATCCTCCCTGACTCTGAGAGTAGTCCAAACTTGCTTTACGGCGGCCCCTGTGCTGGCCAAATTTTGCTGGTCTAACTTCAGGTTAGGATTGTGCCCTGAGAGGCATTGCTAGATCAGGCTTGGGGAGGAAAGCTGGAACAAAAGGCATTGCAAGAGGTATATGAATAATAGCAAGCCATATCTTTGCTAGGACTCTAGTCAAAGCTCTCAACAGAAATTTATTAATACAAAAGTACAGTATTATTATTGGAGTAACTGCATCTGGGTTCTCAGAAACTGCATTGTTTACTGTGTTCCTGGAAATCTTTCTCACTAGAGTAGTAGAATCAGCTTTTGCACCTATGACTTGGAGATGCACAGCTCAATGTGAGTGCGTGTGTGACAGAGCTGTGGAGAAGAAAGCATGCTGTTAAAATGTATTCCATCTTCCAGGAAAGGGACTGAGACCATCAAAAGAAGGCAGCCTGACGGTAAGCAGGGAGGGAATCTGGCCAACCTGTATATGAAATCAACATGTGCACACTGTCACTCTATCAATAACCTGCCAGAGTCATTCAGGCTCTCTTAATTTATTTAGAGAGAATATGGAAAAATATAAAAACCATAATCCAAAACTGAGATTGCAGCCGTAAGTCAGAGTACCACAGGCGCTTTTGTCTTCTTGCAGCAATAGACTCAGGTTTGAAACTCTCCATATAATAGAGAAGGCTGATCGAGGGAGTGATTTGGAGTGAGGAAGTGGCAGGCAGGGAAAGGGTTAAGTTCCCCCTTCTGCCCTCCCCTCCAGTAGCTCCCTCCTGAAACTGCCTTTAAAAACACAAAACAGAACAACCCTACTGTGTGTATATAATGTGCCTATAGCAAATAGTTCACCCCTATCATGATTACTCTTCTGGAATTTGCTTTGGGGATATTAGTGGGGTTGTTGTTAAAAACGCATAAAAACACAAAACACCATGTTTTTTCAAGTTAAAATATCTCTGAATAAAAACACAAAACACCACATTTCATGTTTAAGATACTTTCCAGAAATTAAAAGAGATTACTTTTCTAATGAGAAATCATACTGTGGTTGCACCTGCTGATACTATATCACCTACTCCGTACACTTTTAAAGCATTTAAACAATAAAAATGAGCACTTGGGATGAGAACTTAGAATAAAAACACACAACATGGCTTTCTGCCGTTCAAATAATTAAATCTGCAAATATATCAACCACCCCTAGATATTAGTATTGGATTCTTTATTTTTATAACTTCATTTTTGTCATCCTCCCCAGAACAAAACATTCCAAAGCTAGTTAATTTATTTCCTTCTTTCTTTATAAAAAGCACCCTGGAATCTAAAGACTAGAATTGCTGACTAACAAGGAAAATAAACAACTGCTCAACCAGCTTGGTTTCTTTTCATGCAGCCTGATCTGCAGAAACCAGCAGGTGAAGCTTTTCGGGGCATGGAGATAAAATTATCACCTGCTGAAGTCTTCAGATCAAGCTGCTGTTAAAGGCACAGCTCCGAGGACAGCAGGAAAGTTTGTAGCTTCTTCTGCATTTTAATGTAATTTATTAATAACACTTCCCCCCTTTATTGTTGATTATATTTATTTTATTTTGTTTAATGTATTCTATGTTTTTTTTCTTCTTTCACTAATAAAGGTTAAAAGCAAATATATGCATACCCACAGGTATTTTAAGTGTGCAGTAATCAAGAGTGGCGCATTTTTCAGTGCATTTAATAACCACATTTGTTGCGGCCTCTCTGTGTTGTGATATGAGGACACGGACCCCACTCACATGCATGTATATGTGAGTGTGTTGGGTTTTTTCTTCTTCATTAATCCATTTCACTGAATAGTTGTGGGCAGTTATAACTCTATCAGGCATGCTCCAAGAGTGTATCCTTGTTTGTGAACACTCTCCCTTATAGGAATTAATTAGATATGCAGAATAGCACCAATGCTCTTCGATTGTATGCACATTGCCTTTCTTTAATACAAGGTGCTATAGCAGGGGTCTCCAACCCCTGGCCTTCTGGGGGATTTTATCTGGCCCTTGACACATGGTGTGGAAGCTTGACTGTTCCGATCCACAGCAACCCACTGATGGGGATAAATACAGTGCAACCTTAGTATCCGCTGGAGTTCTGTTCCATAACTGCCTCCCACACACACAGATACCGGGGTCACAATTTAAACACCCTTAAATTTTAAAAGTGCCAAAATCATATTTCTTACCTTTGTATGGTCAAACAATGCAGTTCCCCAACCTCTCTAGGCTAAAAATAGCTCAGAAGATTCACTTCTGGGTGTCACAGCATGGGTATATACTGCATTCAGCCACTAGAGGTGCTGAAGGGAATGGAATGATTCCATTCTATTGCATTACATTCAGCACCTCTAGTGGCTGAATGCAGTATATACCCACCGCACCCACTTATTATATTCAGTCAAACTCTCAGCACATCAGTTCTCCATGTATTTAGTATTTATTTATTTTCTGGCCCTTGACACCATGTCAGATATGATGCGGTCCTTGTGCCGAAAATTTTAGAGACCCCTGGGCTATAGCAATGATTTTTAATCCTTTTCATCTCACAACGCACTGACAAGGCATAAATTTGTCAAGGCACATCACTCGTTTTTTTGACAATTGATAAGGCACGCAACACTGCCAGTGTGGGCTCCACATCTCCCAACAGCCCCACTAACAAACGATCATCTCCCAACTCCTGTGGCATATCCTTGGATCACTCGTGGCACATTAATGTGAAGTGGCACACTGGTTGAAAATTGCTGGGCTATAGGATTCCTGCTAGTAAATCCTGTACATCTTGGCTCATGAGTGTAGACTGAGTATTGGGAGTCAAATGGGATCAAGCCAAGGGCAAAAAATCACAGCCAACCCATAACTGAGTGTTAAGGTTTGTGCGATTGCAATGACCAGAAACGTCCCATCAGGATTGGACTAGTCATGCTGTGAAGCAGTTTCTTTGGGTGGCAGCTTTCAGAGTGGGTGCCATTTATCTGCTGCCAACCTCAGTCTCTGAGATGTCGTTAAGAACACAAGTGAGGGTGTATGTGTATCATTTGATTTTTCCATGTGCCTCTCCCTTGGGAGGAGTGGGCAGAGCTTGCTTGTCTGTCGCTCTCCTAGGCTGACTTCCTTTTGTTTTTAAAATCCTTAACAAGGGTGTTCAGCTGCATTATGATGTCATGCCAGAACAGTACAACTGCACAAAGATAAGGAGCTGCACATGTAGTTGTCAAGGAGGGTTACAAGGACACAATCAGCACCACCCACACAGGTGACAGCCGTGATGTCCAACATGCAAGAGTTACATTGATGTACTTCCTTGTAGCACAATAAATTGGAGTGGGGGGGGCGTTTTCTCATCTTTAAATGGATGCAGTATTAAAAGTGTTAACCTCATATTCACACAAAGCATTTTATAAAGCTTTCCACTATATTTTCATTGGTTAAAAAAATGGTTTACATGGCACTGCTATTCAAAGCTGGTTGAACTACCTTTCCCAACAAATGCTAATGAACGGCTCCAAATCATCCTGGGAGAGGTATTGAATGGCTTGCACGGAACTCATTTTTTGGGCTCTGCAATGGTCATCATTTGTATAAATGCCCTGGAGGAGGGATTAGAAGGGATGTTTATCAAATCTGGAGATGACACAAAACTGTGGGGAGGGGGGGAATACCTTGGAAGATCAAATCACTACCTTGGAAGATCCAATCAGGGTTCCAAAAGATCTTGACAGCTTAATCATTGGGCCCAATGACATTTATTAACAAGAAAGTCAGTTGAGACAAATGTAAAGTCCTGCACGCAGAATCAGAAGCACAAGAAAAGGAGGGGGAAAACCTGGCTTGGCAGCAGCATATAATAAAAAGAATTATATAAATAAAATAAAATGCTTTTTTTTTAAAGAAAAAAGAATCTAGGTATCTTCGTGGGTAAAAAAATAAAAATAAACCAGCACTGTGATGTGGTTGTGCAAAAAAAAACAAAACCCAAAACAAAAACAGTGGATTGCATTAATAGAAGTACAGAGTTCAGATCACTAGAGGTAATCATTCCATTCTATACTGCCATAGCGACACCTCACTTGAAATAGTGCATCCAGTTTTGTGCGCCATGTTTTAAGGTGGACGTTGATCAACTGGAATGGGGTCTGAGGAGGGCAACTAAGATGGTGAGAGGTCTGGAAACCAAGTGTTATGAGGAACATAGAGCTTGATATGCTTAGCCTAAAAAAGACAAGGCTTATGAAAGAAATGATAGCTGTCTTCGACTAACTGGACTGTCGGAAGAAGTAAAACACTCGCTCTCTGTGGCTCCTAAAAGTAGGACTAGAACCAATCGGTTGAAACTACAGGGGAATGGATTTAGGCTAGACAGGAAAAATGTCCTACCCGAAAGAACTGTCCAGAATTGGAATGGGCTGCCTCATGCAGTTCTGGCCTCTCCCTCATTGGAGGTTTTCAAGCAGAGACTGGATAGCCACCTCTCAGGGATGCTGTAATATTTGCCTCTACTGAGCAGGGGGATGGACTAGATGATCTCAAGGCCACATCCCTATTCTCTCATTCTCTGATTTTTGTGTACCAAGAGTGGCTCATTATTCACTGAAAGGCCAGATATTCTTTAAAGAATTGTCTTTATTAGCGCTTGGGAATCAGCTAGGGCAAGCATAGGAAGTTGCTGTCTGCCAAGTCAGACCTTTGGTTCAGCTCACTCAGTATTGCCTACGCTGCCTGGCAGTGGCTCTCCAGGGCTTCAGACAGGGGTCTTTGCCATCTCAATGGGGAGATGTCAAGGGTTGAACCTGAGACCTTCACTTGCAAAATGGGTGCTCTACGACTGAGCTATACCCCCCCTCCATGAGCTAACAATGCAGTTCTTCTGGATTGCAGTACAGTGGCACTATTTGGGTTACAGAGTTGCTTTACTTATCTCATGAATCCTCCTGGTAAGTCCACAGAGGAAAGTGAGTACTTTCTTGCCTGCACTGCACAACCAGGAAGGATGGTTCTCTAGTACTAAAGGAAAAGGCCATGGTTCAGAGGCAATCAAACCTGGTTGCAGAACATCCATTTTGCATGCAGAAGGTTCCAGGTTTTCATGCAGCTTCATTTCCTAGGATTTCCAAGTAGGGCTAGTGAAGCACCGGTTGTCAATGCAGTCAAAACTGAGGGCGCAATCCTAACCTGGAGTTAGGACAGCATAGTTAGGCCAACCAAGTGTGGCTGGCACAAGGGACATCGTAAAGTATGTTTGGACCACTCTTGGAGTCAGGGAGGATGGTGCACGTCTGTGTGCTCAGCTCTCTGACTCCGAGAGTGGTCCAAACATACTTTACAGTGTCCATGTGCCAGATAAGCTTTGCTGGCCTAACTGTGCTGGCCTAACTCCAAGTTAGGATTGCACCCTGAGTTGATGAAGTAAGTACTGTATAAGGCAGCTTCATGCATGCCTGTTTTTGTGCATGAAAGTCTGCATACAAAACTACTGGTACTTTATACAGTTTCAGACCAGTGTGACATTCTCACAAATAGCAAATGAAGTACTGTACCAAGTCTTTTTCTGGAGCCTTCAAGTACAAGTTTGATACAGGAGAACCCCCTCCCCTCCCCAGGTGATTCTCTCAGAAACCATCATGCGTCTCCTTTCCTGGCTGCGAGCACACAACCCAGCTACACCGCAACCGCCGTGCTCCTTTCCTGGCTGCGAGCACACTGCCCAGCCATGCTGCAACCGCCGTGCTCCTTTTACCTAGCTGCAGGCAAACAGCCCAGCCAAGCCCCAAATGAAACTATGAGAACACAAAAGAAACTGAACCTTGGTGGGAATCGAACCCGCAGCCGAGACGCCCCGGACTCCCACCAACCGCCTCTGAATTCTGTTCGCAAAGTCAGGGACCCGGGATTCAAACTTGCGCTGCTGCCGCGGCAACCCTCAGCTGGCCGGCTCGAGCACTCAAGCCGGCAATCAAAGGAATAAAACACCTCTTGACCTGCGGTCTCACCCCGGCACACGCCTTATCCAAACTGTTAACCACAAGTCAATGAACCGGCGAGCAACCACCCAAGCCGTTCCTCGAAAGCACCGCTGACCGGCTGTCAAACTCAGAGGCAGCCAGGTCTTTCCCCGGAATCCCCGGCCACGTGGTTCGAGCGAACTGTCAGAAGCCCCGAAATGTCAAAGTCTCCCCTTAAAGGGGAGGCTGACTTTATGAATGGGATTTTATGAATGGAAACTGTGTTTTGTGAATAGGAACGTGCTGTACAAGGGAGAGCTGTCATGTCGGGCTTCGTGCTTGTGCGTACTGTGTAGGGGAAGACACAAAATGGCCGCCAGTGGCCAAAATGGATGCCAGCTCCCTCGGGGAATGTGCCACTGCCATCAAGCCAGATCCTCGGGTCACGTCCTCGGCGCTGGCATCCACGATCTCCGCCAAAGACATTTGCATGATAAACTTATATGAACTCGAATGAACTTTCTGTTGTGAATAGAATGAAATACCTTTTCTTTGTGCATCGAAATGTGTGCCTGTAAAATGAATTGTCCTTTTGTGCTTGCAAGATACGTGTCTATCTTTGCCCATCTACTGACCCCATGCCTTTTGTCACCCACCTTCCCAGAACTCAATCAAGCCCAAAGAAACTCAATCAAGTGCCTTTGTCCCCTGTGCCCGAGCGATTAGCCACTACCCCAACCCTTTTGCAATTAGCCCTCCTCCCAGGGCGCCGGTCACCCTTCAGGTGAGAGGGCATGTCTCGTGGAGTTCCCCAAACCCACTTTAGACCAATCAAAGGTCCCAAAGCCCCCAGTGCACCAATAATCGAAGTAGAACTAGATAAATGAATTTGATGGGATGTTTTATTTTTCTCTTCATCTGCATGTGTGATTGTATAAATATGCCTGTTTCTGTCAATGGGGCATGCAATTAGGGTGCCTTTTTGCAGGCACATTTTGCTACCTGTTGCATCTTTATTGCAATAAATATCTTCTCCGGAAACATCAAGGTCCAGCTGGCATTCTTTCCGTCGACGTTAAACTTTTGGGTAAGCTATAGCAAGGGGTCCCGTGGAGGGGATCGGTGGGCTTGGAGGTTTTGTGGACTTCAGCAGGAACGGAGAACGCACACCGGAAAAATGAACATCTCAATCTTTGGAGCCTGGTCTCGCTGCTTAATATAAAGAGACAGGGCTTGGAGACATCACCTCCTTGGCTTGATTTCCTCCTATTTCAAATTCATTAGTTATTTAATGGGGGGGAAAAAATCCTTGCACACAGAAAACTAGTAAAAGGCTAGGCTAGAAACCTTCTTCCTGACATCTCCATTTTCCATCAAGCTACAGCTGACTGCTCTGGGGGCATCCCAGAAGCACCTCTATTGGCCAGAAAGGATAGTCCCAGTCCTGTGACATGCCTGATTGGGCGAAGGAGGGGGGCTGGCCAATATTAACTAAGCAATTATATTAATATTACAAATATACTCAACAAATGTTAACTCAGCCATGCTAACTGAACTATCCTGCAGGATGCCTGCCCATTACTCTGGACAGGCAGCCAACTATGTGCCTATTTTCATGTTAGCAGGAATGAAGTCTGCCTCCTCTTTTAACCCAGGAAAAAAATTAGTAGTTTGATGGGTTGCTAAAGCCTGATATCTCCCAGAGAAGCGAATGATAAAGCTGGGAGAATTTGCTAAGGGCAGAGCCGAGTTTCCTCATGAGAGCAGCCAAGTACAGACTTCAAGGAGTTTGAGCAGCTAAGAGCTTAGCAGGGCTGCCAGATGCTATTTGTTTTACGGAAGCATCTCTCAGTTCACTATAGTTCCATAGAACGAAATAGATGTTTCTGAACTCGGAACCATGCAGCTCCATATAAGAGTGAGTGGAAATGTACCTCCCTCCCCCTCCAAAAAATGCCCAGGAGATGCCACACATTTTCCCCCAATGAAGTGGGCTTCCACCCATACTGGGGAAACCAAATGTCAAGCAACTAACTGGCAATTTTGAACTCAGATTCAGTTATGCCTGATCCCTCTATAGATCAGGTTGCCTATTTGTTTTTCAAAAAAATGCATGTACATTTATTAAATTAAGCATACATGCACCAGCTTACAGATTTTTCAAAGCACCCATCAATTTTTAAATAGCTGAAAAGCTGCTCTAGGGAAGAGTAAATGGTCTTGTGATGGTATTGAACTGGCCAGTCCGAGCTGTGCACACCTGTCTCCCGCTGTTAACATGCAAAGTCTATTTCTTTTGACAGGGAGAGAAGGTAGTCCAACAAAATGGACAAATAAGAGTGCAATTCCACAGCAAGCTCTGTAGTAGGTATGTTGGTATGCACCCTATTTAGGGTTGTCAACTCTGACCAAAGCTATTCCTGGAGATTTTTTTCCCAATGCTGTGTAATACTGGGGAATCTTGGAGGCTCTATTAAAATTATAATGTTATCAATGTCATAATTAGTAGTCACCTGGGAACACCTGCTCTTAGAAGTAATTTTGATTCCTGAAGACTTCGGGCTAATCTTGGAAGGTTGGTCCATTGGCATTCTTAGGGGGCGAATGCTAAGTTTTGCAGGAGCCTGAGCTCCTGTGTAAAGTGGCCCCTCCCCCTCACCGCCAGAGCCATTCGCTGCACTGAGAGCCCTCTCAGAGACTTTACTTTCTGAGCTGCGAATGGTTCTGGAGGTGAGGGGCCACATTATACAGAAACTCAGGCTCCTCCTTTACTTAGCATTTTGCCCCTCTTATAGGAACACCACTGGGTTGGCAACCCTGACCCTACCAGATAAGTGCCATAGTGTCCTTCCACAGGGGTTGCTTATTCCGTCAGTGCTTAACTACTCCCTGCTGAGTTGGCAGCATGGACAGTTCAGAAGTGAAGTTCATTACTGCTAGCTGAGAGAGATGCGTGTCCCTGAATAGTGCTGGCTCACGCAGAAGTTGGCTAACTTCAGCTCAGGCCCTGTTGTACCATTAACCTGTAAGAATGTCCACAGATGGTGGCCAGGCCAGCACATCTGGACAGAATTGTCTATGCTTTATCTTTGGAGCAACAATGACAGGCCTGTCAATTGTTTCATGAAGTTAGTGTGGCAGGGGTGAGTGTAGCGTAGGCAATAGTGGAGAAAAGGGTTGGTTGAAAACGTATTTTTTTAGAAAGAGGATCTCCCTCTGGAACTGACTGATAGGAACAGGCAGGTCTTTTGTGAGGGTTACTTTCATTCAGATCTATGATCCTTCTCTTGAATGGCTGCACTCTGTATTTTCAAAAGCAGACAAAAATGACAAGGAACCTGTGCATTTAATAGTTGGGCAGAAGCCTGCACTTTAGCAGGTGCAGCTTGTCACAGCACAGTGCTGCTGGGGTTAAAAACAACAACAACAACAACAACTCTGCACCTGATGAAATTCAATCTTCTACACACTGTTATTAATGATACAAAAGTACATGCCCTCTATTTCATCTGGCCACATTTCAGCCCTGCCTTCTGGTGATTGTTTAGGGTAAACTCCAACCATTGTTGCTCCATTTGCATCCTTGTGGATGTGCCCGCCCCCCGAATTCCTCTGTACTGGTGCATGAGGACCACTCTGGACTGCAAGCTAGTGCACGTAACAGGGACTTTCTTCTACACAATGCCCTGCATCCAGCCACCTTTCTTTCAGTGCATTGATCTTGCTGACCAACTTGCAGGGAGTGTTTATTCTTACTAATGCAGGCAAATTGCTCTGTGTTGATGGAGAGAGACATGCAGGAATCCCTTTGGTTCCTCTTTCAGTCTACTGTTTACCTCGCCAGGGAAAAGAAAATTGAAGCTGCCACTTTGATCTTTTGCCAGACAATTCCTTGCACCTGCATCGCTGAAAGCTGAGAACCTGTATAATTTAGTCAGGAGCCTTTTTGCATCATCATGAATTCCTGTGACAGAGGAAGTGTGGCTGTACGAAAGTGAAGAGTTTCTCCATGCCAAGGGGAGGCAGAGAGGTGCATTGCTTTTTCCCATCTTTGCAATGCAGGGCAAGGCAGAATCAGCCATCCCCACAAAGGTTTCCAGGTCAATTTTCCTGCCTTGCTAATCGACCTGATCCCTCTGGAAAACAAAAGTTAGCTGAGGTATATCCACAGGAGCCATTTGCAGTGAAATATCATTCACTCACCTAATTTGTCTGGGTAGTTCCAACAGCTGAATGCCAGAGAATCCTTCCTTTTTATTTCCTAATGGCACAAATAGGGAAATAGAATCAAAGAAGCCATGTGTCTCTCGTGGCAGGAAGCCACAAGAAAGAGATGGGGGAGGGGACTATAGGAGGGAAGAAGGGAAATGCTGTCTGGGGGGGGGGGGGGGGAAGCAAAATGTAAGCAGGAAATGGTTTCTGGTTCTACCCAAGAGACTGTGTGTAGGATGGGGTAATGGTTTGGGCTCCATTTTCTTATAGCTGGGGGTGCTCTTCCTTGGCCACCCATTTGCCCAACCCCCTCCGTGCCAGCTGCTCCTTTCCAAGTTATTTCCTCCTGCTTTGCAACTGCTGGCTATAAAATGTGCTGTTCCCCTGGAGGGATGAATATAGCAGCAAAGAACTAGATGCTGCCATTGTTGAGAATGTGAGCCTATGGTCCAACTCAGCCTCAGTCAGAGGATGTCTCAGTTGTGACCATCCATCGTTGCTGCTGATGAGGCCAGTCCTGAGATCGTGAGCGGTAGGGGCCTTAGCTGCTGCAGTTGAGTGCAGCAAGAAACAGTGCCAAGTGTATGGCACTGCTTTCGCTGGCTGTCTCTCACTTACACAACCACACACAGGCCATCTTACAATGGTGACTGCAATAGTTTTGAACCAGAGATGCATAGACATTTACCATCATGCAGAAATGCAGCTGAGATACAACATCCAGGGCTCAATCCGAACCAACTTTCCAGCACCGGCATAGCTGTGAGAATGGGGCATGTTCTGCATCCTGCAGTTGGGAGGGACAGTCACAGAGGCTTCTCAAGGTAAGGGAATGTTTGTTCCCTTATCTTGGAGCTGCATTGCCCTTACCCTAGTGCCGGAAAGTTGGTTAGGATTGTGCCCCCAAACACATACCCAATGGCCATTACACCAATTTGATCTACTAAGGCTGCAATCCTACCCACACTTACCTGGGAGTGAGCCCTATTGACTATAATGGGACTTACTTCTGAGTAGATATACATAGGATTGAGCTCACAGTATTCTTTCCATTGAAGATGGGTGTCCTTTCCCTCTGCTCAGTTCTATTGCAGAAGTGCAATTAGGCAGGGGCCAAGCCTGCCTTTAGCCATTTTGGAGGCTTCTGGGGAGCCTAACCTATATCCTGTAATGCCTTCTGTTCCATTGAGGTCTGTGAATATTGACTTGGACAAATGTCATCAGTGTAAACTAATAATAATGTGTGATGCTTCAGGGCATTGGGATGTAAAAGCAAAAACAAATGGTGCAAAACTGCAGAGGGCTTGGATCATCCCCATCCCAGGGGTGGATTAGGACTGGATCAGGTGCAAATGGGGCTTCTTAGACCAGACTTTCTGCCAGGCTTGCAAAAGAAGCATACCCACCCACCCGACTTTGTAATAAGATATGTGTGACGACATACCACCAAACCATCTGCAGCTAATTGGGTCAGGGAGGCATAGAAAGTCATCCAGACTCCAGATTTCCTCTTGATTATTACTGGCTGAGGTATTTTTGCTATTTTTGAATTGGGGGAAGCTTGGATGTTCATCTTGGCTGAATCTGCATTTTCCCCCAGACCCAAGCTGGCTCCTGTGTGCCATGAAATGACATTTCCTCCAAGTGCTTGTATGATCTCATCTCGACAGGCCCCTCCCTCTCATAAATTCTTCTGCCTTCTTCATTTGCATTACAGAGAGAGCAGCCCTTGCATGTGAGCCAAAAGGGAGAGAGCGGGCCTTGAAGAAACCCACCAACCACAATGTCGCGAAGAATGGCTGTGTCCTCAGAACAGGCTCAGCTGGCAGAGCCTGAGCAAACGCACGCCTTGCTGCTGGGGTTTGTGCTTTCGCGTGCAACGACTGTTGTAATGGTTATGCAATCAAGTGACCTCTGCCTGACTAAGGGTGGGTGGCTGGTGGGTGGCACGTTCATTCAGGCCTGGCTGCAAAAATCAGCATCTGGGAAGAAGAGTGTTCCAGGACCACAACTCAGTGGGTGGGTGCTTGGGAATCCATCTTGTTCTTAAATTTTAATACTCTCTTAGCTCAGATAAATGGTGGAGAGACATGGGGGGGGAACTGTCGCTAGGCATCATGGAGAAACAAATATATCTCTGCATTTGGGTGCTTGATTTATCACTCGTGTTGTTCTACGGCCTCTATGCTGAAACCGCAGTAGTGGAAACCACCTTTTACACCGATGGCAAAGGCTCAAAATATACAAGGAATGTTTGAATTAGCAGTCAGTAGATGAATCAGCTGAAGCTTGCGCTAATTAATCAGAAGGGACTAATGTTAATTAGTGATGGTACATTTAAATTTCTGGGGCTGAGAATCAGGAGCACATTTGTTTATTTTTGAGGTTATTTTGTTTGAACTGACTTACCATGTGGGTGGAAAATTAAAGATAGCCTTTTCTTATAACAATGGGTAATAGAGTCAGACTATAAACCTATGTGTATTTACTTACTTGAGTAAGCTTATTGAACTCAGTGGAGTTTATCTCTGAGTAGACACGCATAGGATTGCCCTGTAAATTTACTAGATTGTATGTTTATTTTTCACATTTCTTGGCCACCATTCCTCTAACTCAGGGCAGTGTTCAAAACTCCCTCCCTCCTTTTGTCCTCACAACAACCCTGTGAGGTAGGCGATGCTGAGAGATTGTGACTGGTCCAAGGTTACCCAGGAAGCTCCATCGTGGCTAAGTGGGGATTTGAACTTGGTTCTTCCAGGTCTAACTCCCGAATAGTTCAGATCATTCCCTAAAAACTCTTAACAGGGTATTGTGAAAACCTGACTAACTCTCCAGTTAAGTAAAGAGGATAAGCTCATAATAGGATCCAGGCTATCTGCATTGGTTCAAGATTGCAGTCTTAACAGAGACAGTTACAAAGGACTGAGGGCCCAATCCTGTCCAAATTTCCAGTGCTGATACAGCCATGCCAATGGGGTGTGCTCTGCATCCTGCAGTGGAGGGGCAGTCATGGAGGTCTCCTCAAGGTAAGGGAACGTTTGTCTCCTTATCCCAGAGCTTCATTGCTGCTGCGTCAGCGGTGGAAAATTGGTGGAAAATTGGATAGTGTAATCCTATATACACTTTCCTGGAAGTAAGCCCCATTGATCACAACAGGACTTACTTCTGAGTAGACAAGCATACAATTGTGCTGCAAGTCCCACTGAATTCCATGAGACTTGTGCTTATTGTTTTTATGTGTGTGTAAGAGACTTTGTCTCTAATGTGAGAGACAAAGTACTATACACAAAAGGAAGTGCTTTCCCACCATTTGCCTTCCCCTCCTTGCCAAGGTGCCTGTGCCTTTTTTCAGTATATAAAATGTTATGCAACACTGTGCTTAACTCTGGAAAGCTATAAATCCAGCATGGAAATAGCCAACCTCCTCTAAACTTTCACCTTTATCCTGTGGGTATTATTATGTATACTGAAACCAGTCCCAGATTGACCCTATATGGAGATATCCAAGGGCCAATTAACAGAAGTGCAAAATCAGCAAAAATGAGATAAGATGGTGATTGGATGGTGAAGACTGTGAGACAAAGTTTGCTCATGATTTAATCACAATGTGTTGCTCACTGGGTACACTGCAGACGGACCACTAGCAGAGTTTGATTAACCTGCTGTTTGCCTGGGACTAACTAGTGTTTGCGAATTGCAAAACTCTCCAATAACATAACCCACTGGACTTGGCCAGTACAAACCTCTTTTTAAAGGCAACAGTCATTATTACTATTAAGAATATTTATACACTGCTTTTTCAACAAAGATAGTTCACATAGCAAAATAACTCCATAAATGATTCCCTCTCCCCAAAGGTGCATACAGTCTAAAAAGACATGCAGTTACACCCAAACACCTCTTTCATCAGCTGTTTCCGAACACACCACATTGCAGTTCTTGTCTCAACATCTAAGCTTCTTCCAGTGTCCGTCCAAGGGCTTCTAGAGACTGTTGTTTTGGTTTTTAAATGCAGGAATTGAACTTTATTCAACCATTCCCAGCATCCAGATCACATTCCCCTGTCTAGCACAGCATCTATAGGGCAATATTACTATCAATGGAACCACAAGACAGAGCTGCAGGGAAAAAGTGATTTCCTTTCTTCCCTGCCTCTACCCATTCCTTGCAAGCACACCCATTGTTGTACCTTGTTGGATTGTCCTAGTTACACATTCATTTTCTACACGTTCATTTTTTAAAAACTGCCCTAGGTGATGAATGCTCCCTGATGTAATACCC
Organism: Lerista edwardsae; assembly: GCA_029204185.1. Lineage (NCBI taxonomy): Eukaryota > Metazoa > Chordata > Lepidosauria > Squamata > Scincidae > Lerista > Lerista edwardsae. The sequence goes on from JAJKFI010000064.1 coordinate 3,976,652, forward strand.
TCATTCAAGGTATATTTGTGTACCCCTTTCAGTGAAAAGCAAATTAGCAAGATTACCTCGTCTCATCTACCCCTCCCTCCCACAGGAATGGCCATTTCACAGATCTTTTCCATTTTGCCCCTTCCCCACTTTGATGAAGGCTGTGGAATCCTTCCATTCCAGAGCTGCAGTGCACATCTTTAAACACACTGCTATCTTGTGCAGCTTCTCTACTCTCCTGCAATAAGACAACTATTTGTTACATGGGGGGTGGTCAGGGCAGGATACGGCACTAGAAATGGTATATCAGGATTGGTGTGACTTTTGAACTAAGAAAAATAAGGTTTTTGTTGTTGTCTGAAAGAACCCTCAGACCCAAGCTACAGAACCATTTACACCCTTACCTCATTCTCCTCAAGCTTCATCCACCATCTTTCTATGAGTTATATGGATATAGTCTTCAAAATCCCTCAATATCTGTATCTCCCTTTCTTGATCCCGGCCGACCAGGTAAACTTTAGTAAGTGCATTTAGGAAGACCATTGCCTGGGGAAGGGAATACAAACAGGTAGGGACGTTCTTACAGAGGGGCAAAACGCTAAGTGTTGCAGGAGCCTGGGCTCCGTGGTAACGCGACCCCTTCCCCTCGCCTCCAGGGCCATTCCCAGCTAGGACAGCTAGGAGCCTCCGAGCCAGCTCCAAGCCGCGAATGGCTCTGGAGGAGAGAGGGAGGGGCCGCGTTACACAGGAGCTCAGGCTCCTGAAAGACTTAGCATTTTGCCCCACCCCACTCCCTTTAAATTCCTACACAGAAATAGGAGTTGTGTGTAACATTTGAAATGGCCCTCAGAGGGCCGCTGCGTTCAGTTATCGACTTGCTCCCCGCTGGTAAACCCGCGTAGGAACTGCAGCCATAGCATCCTGGTTTTACACTGAAAGCATGTATATGATATGCCCCTGCACAGAGGCGAGGCGTGAGACATCCACGCGTACAGGGCACTGGAAGGAAGACAATGATACAACGATGACTGAGGCAGGAAGGTGGGCGTGAGAGGAGGAAACGGCCTGCCGGGAAAGCGAGGATCGCGTTGCCACTGGGGGACCCGGAGACTACAAGTAACGCCGGAGGGGCTCTAGCCCAGCGCAGCGCGCCCATGAGCGCGCCTCCCCCATTAGCGATCTGGGAGTGAAAGTGCAATTCGCCCGCCGGCGGCAAAGTTCGCCTCTCACCAGCCTGCTGGCTTGGCTGGAAAGAGATAGGTGTGTGCGAGCCTTCCCAGCACACTCAAGGGCGGACCTCCGAGCCGGTGGCCAGAAATCTCCAAATATAGGCATGCGACGGGCCTTTGTTCCCCGTCCGCCGTGTCACCTGGGCTGCAGAGCAGGAGCACCTGGCTCCACCACGCACCCACGCCTCGCTGCGCCCTCCCTGTCACGCCGCGCCTGAATGACACAGGAGGAGGATGGGCGGCTGCCGCCTGTGTTAACGAGGGAATTGGCATCCCGAACGAGCGGCGGAATATAATAAGAAAGTACTCTCGCTTCCCCTTTGCAGAGAAGAGCGGGAGAAGGAGGGGGGCGGTATTTCATTACAGGAAGCGAAAGAAGGATCTGGGCACCGCAGGGCTTCCATTTCCTTCATTGGACCCGAAACCGGTTTCCGGTGCCTGGGCTCACTCCTGGAGGAACTGTTAATCATAAAGGAGATAGTGCTCTTGGGCATGTGCAGAGTGCTTTCTCTCCTTCATAACCAGTTTAATACGCGTTGGGGGGGGGCACGCAAAGGTTTCCAGAACAGAGGCACGCCTTTCAGGCAAACCTAAGCCCCAACAGTTCTCGTTTTAGAAACGACACTGCCCTTTGCGTCTCACACTTTGGAGCTACGCTGTCGAAATAAGGGAATTACCCGTGTTCTGTAAAACGTCATGAAATCAGGGGAGGGCAACCCGGTAGGTTTCAAGGGAGCAGCTGGATGACCTAGAATGAAGGAGGAACCTTTGAAAGAAAGGACGTCGTCTTAAGTAACGCACATCCGGAAAACCAAGGCGCGCCTCACCTTGCCGTGAGTCAGGTGCAAAACCCTGGAAAGTTGCCCTGCCACCGCCAGCATGTCTAATCACCCGTGGGAGCCGAGGCAGGCCGGGCCCTTTCGGTGCTGGAAATCCAAGCCTCGCTCTAAAAGGGAGCATCATAACGTGTCCGTCTCTCCCCTCCTCCACACGCCCAGAAAACCCGCCGCACCCCTTTCTGATGCTGCAATTCAATGACGTGACACAGGCACATGCCAATTTGAGAGAGGCAGGGCTCCGGAAGCTGAGACTGAGGCCGCAGCTCGCGGGGTCTGCTAGACTTCGTGCTGCATTTGGCCACAACTCCTTTCCCCTCCCCCCCCCCCCCCAACCCCCAAGCCCGGGGCCTTTGCAGGCCCAGCAGCTTCCACGCACCAGCAAGCATCACTGCCCGGCAAGCTGCAAGCGGGCGGTGCGAGGCATGCTCGCAGGTACTGATGCTGGAGGTTATGCCGTATACAGATTCAGGGGCCCTGCTGTCCCCGCTTCCGTGCTCACAGCCATTGTCTGTAGGCCGCGGGAGTCCGGGCTCGACGCTTACTCATTACTGCTGCTGCCTCCTCCTCCTCCTCGCGAGGTGGTTGGGAGGTCCGGAGCAGATCGGGGCGCTGGATTGTGGCTAGTGTGACAGGCCGCTTTGGGGGGTTTGGGCAGGGCATCTTTGCACCGGCGCCAGCAAGAACAAGGTCGGTGCAGCTGCTCCCAGCCTGTTTCGGGAGACTCCGCGTAGCACGTTGTCTCGTGAGAGCTGCCTTGGCTTCTCCGAAGGAAACACACCCTCCCCTTCAGCACAAAGGAACTGGCCAAGAATGCAAACGCCTGGAGGAGCCCCACTCTGTACTGACTTGAGGCCTAAGGCAGGAAGCAACTGAGCCTTCCTGTCCCCTGCTCCCAGGCCCTCCCCTCCGTGTTGTATTGTGCCTTGTTTGTTAATGGAAAGAGGTTGGGTGAGGGGCAGAGACCCTGGGCTTTGTAGCACTGCTGTGTACTCTGGTTTTTCCAGAGCATAAAAACAATGCCTACTAAATCTCATATCATTGTGCTTTGATCCACTTCTGGTCTTACAAGTGACAGTAAAAGAAAACCCAAAGGAGGAACATTTACATAATAAGAATCAAAATGACCTTTGAAGAATGGTGGGATATTGGGGAAGAAATAAAAAAAAAATCCTAAACCTAGTAAGGAAGTGGGACCTGCTGACCCTGAGAATGTCTATATTGATTCCTCTAATAGCTCTTTTCTAACATTGCATCACAATCCTGTGCTTGTCTACTTAGAAGTAGCTCTCATTGAATTCAGTGGGGCTTACTCTCGGGTAAGTGTGAATAAGGTTACAGCCTTAGTCAGACTACAGAAATACATTTTTTTAAATAAGCCAAATGCTTTCTGGCTGAGCACCTGAATTTCCTGCTCAGTTGTATTTTGCTGTACAGCCCAAAATTGTGTATTCTCTGACGTATAATTAGTTCCTCCTTTTCTTTGGAGTATTGCTAAATTCCTCTCCATGTAAGGCTTTTTGGGAGGTTGGCAAATAACATTGATGGGATGGTTACAGTCAAAATCTAGGGAACCCAAATTAAAAGGGACACGAATTGGGGCGTAGAGGATCAGGTTTTTGTTTTTGTTTTTGAAGTTGTAGCACTGTTCCCCCATTTCTTCTTACCTCTAAACATTCCCTTTCTCAAATGTTCTAAGGAAGAAATACTGATTTTAATAATTCAGGTACTAGTAGTAGGAAGGACAGTGCCATGGATTAATAATAAAGTTGATTCCCGCACTCCTGTCTTCCTTGTGTGGTCATGCATGGAATTGTGATGTTAATTTAGTCTGCAGCAATGATTCTCAGTACCAAATTGGAGGTGGCAGTTTCCCAAAATTAAATAATCCAGAATAAAATATGGCCATTTTGTGAATGTGCCTAAGGTGTGGAGAAGTGGATAGCAAATGCATTGTTACCCCCCTCTTTTTAATGTTATGATGTTTCTGATTACCATTGATTCAACTGCTGTTACTCATACACTAGCCTTCTCTTATTGGTCCTTTGGTTGAGTTGGCAGATACTGGTTGAGTTGGCAGACAGCTTCCCAATTTAGGAAGACAAGGATAAGTTCCTTGGAAAGAAAGAGCTTAGTCACTTGCATGTAGGCGAGGCCTGCTTATTTTTCTAGGTGTGTGCAGTGCACAGAACAGGGATGGGCAACAACCAGCTGTTTTACCTGTGTTGAGTGGCAGAATGCTAAGCAACACTGCAGTTTTATGTGGGCCAGCAGACACTGATAAGAATGGTTTCCCTTTTCTCCACAACCTGTCTTACAGCAGATTGTGATCAGCAGCTAAGCCATTTGGTTAGAAAAATGAATAATAGCTGTGTAACTACCAGTACATGTTGAATCCATTTTCCCCTCCTCCTTGTATAGGGCATAACCAGTGGAGGTGTATGTGCATTTCTAAACCTCTAAAAAGAGGTTTTTCTATTGTTAAAGAGAACTTAGCAGAGTAGTCAGTCATACACGATCAGGTTTGCAGTAGAACTTAAAAGGGACATTACAGCAAAGGGCACAGCTATACTTTTCAAATCTTTGGCAGATTGTCAGCTAGGTGTTCTTACATTTCATATTATTCTCTTGGGGTGGGGGAACACAGCCCTGGAGCCTTATGGATCACATGATGAAGAAGCCCTCTTTTGTTCATGAAGAAGCTACAGTAATTCCTTTTGTATCTTCAGGGCCCCTATTGGATCTGTTCTGCCACCATTTCTTAAGCATGTTGCACACCACGTTCAGAAAAAAGGAAAATAGGTTTGGGGCATTTTCAGGCCCATGTTTCAATAGCAAATTAGTGGTTACCTCTGCAGCTTGGATTCCTTAGATTCTCTGGAACCATAGATGCAAATCCTAGAGAGTATGTATTCGTCACATTCTTCTGAGATCTGCAGACATACTATTTCTCAACTAAATGTAATGCACTTTTAAAGAACTGGCCTCCTGCTTTGCATACAGTCTAAAGAAGCATTGTACCCCATACCCTTGGGCAGAACACTCCCTCTCTGCAACCTGCAGTGCCATTCTTCTTTCTAAGGCTGAATGCAAGGCACAAGTATGATTTGTCTGTGTTGAGAGACTTTTGCTAATGTTTATTCCCCCACCTACCTATACAAAAAATGCCCTTTCATATGCTTTGCTTTTTCATCAAATTGTGGCCTCTGTCTTCAATATCTTGCAAACTACTTCTCAAGACTGGAGCCAACATTACAACTTTGTTCTCCTGGAACAGCAAAACCACTGTCTCCTAGAGAGCCACAAAAACATCCCTGAAAACAAGTGTGTCAAGAATGTTGGTGTCTTTTACCATGAAAAGACCTATAGGAATGCAAAAGTCCCTTGTTTAAGTCAATTGCTAAAGTGTGGTAGAACTAGCTAGGATTTGGGGTGACACAGATATCATATACTGGCATGGCTAGCATTTTGCCAAAAGGGGCACTGTAGTTGTTCTGGGATGGTTGTATCCCTATGCTGAAAAACATACTAAAACTGTTTCTGGGCAAAGGCACCAGGTATGACCTATGGTCAGTACATGATACACTACAGATGAAGACCATATAATAGCTATGTGGCGTGTATGGCAAATCACTGTGACAAAGGGTCACATATTTCCTCCATACGAGGGACAAAATAGGCACACTGTGCTTCCTGCACAGTGGCCTTGAATGGCAGGATGTCCTGGCAGGTGTGTGAGCTTATGGTGCTTCTGAATGGGCTTTGAAAGGGCCAGGGCCGCTGTTACTGCAAAGACCTCTTTGCTCTGTGGCCAAACCAAAAATCAGGCAGGCTTCAGGCTGCTCGATGGCGGCAACTGCAGTACGGCAGCCAGCCATAGGGCAGGGGAGTGCTTTTATCCCATTGCACCACTGGGATAACGGCTTTCGTATGGTGGAAACCTCCGGATGCCCCTTCTCTCTATCAAAAGCAATTATACTATGTCTTGTATGCATTATGCGGGAGGGGGGGTGTAAAAGGGTACGAAAAGTGCACATTCCATGGCGGTGCCTTCTTTTTGCTAATGGCGGGGGGGGGGGAACGAACGAGGGGAATTCTAGCCTGGTTTCACTGGGCAAAGACACCACTTCCACCTTCCTCCCTCCCCCTCTGGGCCTCATTGCTTATACAGATTCCGTGGTTGAAGCCAGGAGGCGGTGCCAAGTCGCCCTCGTCCGCCCCACGTGGCCCGGCCCGCGCCTTCCAATGGAAGCACTTGTTTCTGAAAGATCTCCATATATGGCGATGTTCTTGGCCGGGAGGCGGGGGCCGGTGCCCCCTGGGTATAAAAGGGGTGGGGCTGGCGTTGGGACGGTCTCACTCAGCCGGCGGCAGCGGATCTAGCAGTATCAGCTTCATTTTTCGTTCCTCGCACAGAAAGCTCCCGTCTCCTTACAGGTAGGTGTAATGCAGATTTGCTTTTTCCTGTAACTGGCTCCTGCCTGTTGTCCGGGGGGGAGGCAGAGGTGGCGGAGTAGGGCGTGTTATTTGCCTTGCATTTTAGATTCGATTCCCGTTCGATTCCTTCAGTTGGTGACCGTTAACTGGCGCGCGCCTACCCCCCCCCCCCAATGTCAAACTCCTTCGCGGAGCGTCTGGTGCTTATAACGGCTCTTTGAATAGGGTGACCGGTAGGGTTGTGAGCCTTATAAGCGCACCGTGATTGGTTGGTCTCGGTGGCCTGACGTAACAGGGCGGGAAAGGTTATCTTTTCTCTCTTTTTTTTAAAAAAAGCATGAGGGTGGGCTGTGGGGGGGGGGCAGCGAAGGAGGGCAGCGGCTGACGAGCTCCTTAAGCCACAAATTCTCGGCGGGAGGAGAGGGTGTGGGGTCTGGTCCAGGCGGTCTGGCAGACTAAGGCTCGGCTGAAGGCTGGGTGGTGAGGAGGGTGTGGTCGCGGCTGCGGAGGGCTCCAAGTGGGCGGGGGAGCAGAAGTCGAGTGCCTCGTCGGGGTGGGGTGCGCTGCTCCTGAATGGGCGGGGGGGAAGCTGGTTCTTTTATCTAAGACTGCAATTGCGTATGCCTTTGGGGGGAAAACTGGTCCAATTCTGGTTAAGTGTCGTGGGTTGAAAGTGTATTTAATAAGTTCCGCAGCGATTATGCTCCTAGTGGCACAAGCTTAGAACTGGTTTTTAGGTGGGGAGAGTTGGAGATGAAATATGCTCGCAGAGCGTCCCTGACTAACACGGATGTTCCAGTTAATGCAGCATCTTATATGTTAAGACCTGGGGCAGGGAAAGGTTCTTTACAGCAGCATTTCCTTGTTCTCTTAGCTGAATTTTAGGCGGTGGAAGATGGGTGCAGTCGTATTATGTGCTCATCTAGCTTTGGTGGCAAGCTTAAGACAAAGGGTTGCAAGTGATCAGTTGTGCTGCCTTGCTCTGCAGAGAAGTAGGACACGCTTTAGACATGGTTAAAATAGTCAGGAGGGTGGGGCCCATAGACTGTATGGCAAGCTGCCAGAGCAGCCTCTAGTGGCTGAAACTTCGTGGTGTCTGAAGGGATAGTAATTATGGTTCGTGTCTTATGACTTATTAAAATTAAACTTCTGGTGGTGCTGAAGTACAGTATGAATGTTGTATAATGAAGGCTATTTTGTCAAATGCAGATCTGCAAAATGGAAGAAGAAATTGCAGCGCTTGTCATTGACAATGGCTCCGGTATGTGCAAAGCTGGCTTTGCTGGAGATGATGCTCCTCGTGCTGTGTTTCCCTCAATTGTTGGGCGCCCTCGCCATCAGGTTAGTAGACAAGCAATAGAATTGGTGTCACCAGTAAGATTTTGTTGTTTTATTTCTCTAGTGTGCTAAACTTTGTCTTAATTTCTTCTCTTAGGGTGTCATGGTTGGCATGGGCCAAAAAGACAGTTATGTAGGAGATGAGGCTCAAAGCAAAAGAGGAATCTTGACCCTGAAATACCCTATTGAACATGGCATTGTCACCAACTGGGATGATATGGAAAAAATTTGGCATCACACTTTCTACAATGAGCTTCGTGTTGCTCCTGAAGAACACCCTGTGCTGCTCACAGAAGCTCCCTTGAATCCCAAGGCCAACAGGGAGAAGATGACACAGGTATAGATCTTGTGCAACAGAAGCATCTGTCACTTTCACCCATTTCACCACCATTTTTCTTAAGTTACAACTTTTTTCTCTCATTGTTTTCAGGGTTCTGTCCTCTTCCTCTCCTGGCATTTCCTTCCTTGAAGTCTCAGGTTTCTGTTGTATTTCTGCTTGCTTTCTTTTGCATTCTTCCTCAACATCAAAAACTTTGCATGTCAGCATGTGTGGAGTGACTCTTTAGATTCTGACACTTACTCAAAAATGTGTTTTCTCTATAGATCATGTTTGAGACCTTCAACACTCCAGCCATGTATGTGGCTATCCAGGCTGTGCTATCCCTGTATGCCTCTGGTCGTACCACTGGTATTGTAATGGACTCTGGAGATGGTGTCACACATACTGTGCCCATCTATGAGGGTTATGCCCTTCCACATGCCATCCTCCGACTTGATTTGGCTGGCCGTGACCTCACAGACTACCTCATGAAGATTCTGACAGAAAGAGGCTACAGCTTCACCACTACAGCTGAAAGGGAAATTGTGCGTGACATAAAGGAGAAGTTGTGCTATGTTGCCTTGGACTTCGAGCAGGAGATGGCCACAGCTGCTTCCTCTTCCTCTCTGGAGAAGAGCTATGAATTGCCTGATGGTCAGGTGATCACTATTGGAAATGAGAGGTTCAGGTGTCCAGAGGCCCTCTTCCAGCCATCTTTCTTAGGTAAGCATTTAATAAATAATGGTAATGCTTACCATGCTCTTAATCTGGGCAGTATGGTAGCCCAGTGAATAGTTGTCTGTCACTTGTGTACTCAGACAAGGACCTTCAAGCATACAATAGCTATGGGAATTTTTTCTTCTAGGTATGGAGTCATGTGGCATTCATGAGACCACTTTCAATTCTATCATGAAGTGTGATGTAGACATCCGAAAGGATCTATATGCCAACACAGTATTGTCTGGTGGTACCACAATGTATCCTGGAATTGCAGACAGAATGCAGAAGGAGATCACAGCTTTGGCTCCCAGCACAATGAAGATCAAGGTGAGAGTACCTCCTAACAAAATTACTAAAAAAAATGAAAGTGCTTTCTTCCTCAGGTGGTATAGGAATAGAAATTGGAGTAGAAATTTAATACTTGTTTTTGCTTTCTTCTAGATCATTGCTCCTCCTGAGCGCAAATATTCAGTCTGGATTGGTGGCTCCATCCTTGCATCTCTTTCTACCTTCCAGCAGATGTGGATCAGCAAGCAGGAATATGATGAGTCTGGCCCATCCATTGTCCATCGTAAATGCTTCTAAACAGACTGTTTTGCAGATGCGCAGCATTTGCTGCATGAGTTTTCACCAGTATAAATTTGCGTGGGCAAATGTATACACCTCATGCTAGCCTCATGAAACTGGAATAAGCCTTCTCTTCAAACATTGTCATTGGGAAGTCTGTCTCCAATAATCCTGTGAGGATGTCTACCTGTTGCTGATATGATCCTGTACTCAAGTTACTGTTCCCTTTGTACATAGTAGTATAACTGTACCCTGTACACATCTGGCTGAGGACGTAGTACAGGTGGCATTCATACAATACAAAGGTTAACTTGTGTCTATAACTATCTGGGACAGTGGTCTCAGTGTAACCAGCAGTGTAATAATGGGGTTTGAGGCTAGATCTGTACAGGGTAACAAAGACCAGACTTCCACCACACAAAGCGCTAAGAATTCCAGATCACTTGTTGAGGCTGGCAAGAGTGTTGTGAAAAGGATGGCCATTTTGTCTTGCCACTGTTCCTAGCAGGGTTGGAAACATATCACATCCAAGCCTTATGAACCTGTTTTTTCTTTTCTTGCCCACCTGTATCCCAGCAAGACATCACAGGGCAAAGTTGCTCAACTTGAGTTGCTCCAATGTTCACATTGACACCTGTAAATTTAATCATCAGGTTTAATTTATGTAAGATTTTTGTACGTTGCCTTAATGTTGTCACATGACAGTAGAAAACCAAAATTTGTGAGTCATCCTAAAGTTGAGAATTGTACTGCCCAACATGTCATTGTGAAAGGAAAATAAAGCGCTGCAGTAAATGAAACTAGTCTGCTGTGTAATACATAAATGATTAGAGCTGACATACTAATCCTGGATGTTGTACAGTATAGTCCAGATAATGCATTTCTGAAACATGTTTCCTCACTTGGTTATAGAAGATAGCTGTATTAATGGGCTGCTTATAGAAATATTTAGACATGCTTTTAGGTAACATTAATTTTAGAAAGCATGATTGATGGAAACTGCCATGATCTACTTTTGCTTAGCTTATGTTGGTCATTCAAGTGATTCATCTACTTGGTAAAGTTGCTGAAATGGCAGGATGATGGCCACAACCTCAAGCTGTTCTTAAAATTGTATTAATATGCACATGAGCTCAAGGAGCAGTAAATCTCAAATAGCATGCACTTAAGCCTCTACCTGTAAAACTGGATGCTAGCATAGCTCACTAAACTAGTCCAACCTGGTATTCCTGAATCAAACATCCATAGTACATATAAAAGCTGTACTGGATTGACTTAATACCTTAATCAACCCACCTAGAAGCACTGTACTGTCTCTGAGAAACTTGAATCTTAATGCAAAAAATTCAGAATAACAGTTAAGGGTGCAATCCTAACTTGAAATTAGGCCACATAAGTCACTTGGAGTGTTACAGACATGCTGTAAACCATATTTGCACAACTTTTGGAGTCAGGAACAACAGTTTATGCCCAGAGTGGCCCCAATGTGCTTTAGGGCATGTTTGCAACACTCCTGGGCCAGCACAGGTCATTTGTGTTGACCTAACTTCAGTTTAGAATTGTGCCCTAAAGCTTTAAAAGGCTATGTATAGTGACATATAGTAATCATAGGGCTTGGCTGTGCTGTTAATGGGACTAATTGGATGAGATTGTAAGATTCCATTCTTCATAGAGTTAAATAGGCATGTGTGAATATGATCCTTGGATGCTGTTTGCAAAAGTACATGAGCTGAGGTTGAACCAAAGGGTGACCATTTTTTGGTTCATTGCCTGTACTATTTGAGAAGCAAAGACCATGATTAATATGCATAAATTGGATGCTGAGTAAAAAAAGACACCTACATTAAGTAGATTCTGCAGAAATTGCTATGAGGTGGAATACTGATCCCCTGATTTATCAGTACTTCTAGTTTTAACACTGCTACCTATTCACTGAACAGTATTGCCATCTTCAAAGCCAGGTTAAATGTTTGAGTGCTGCTTCCAAAATGAGCTGATGTGGACTTGTTCTCAGCTAGAAAACTTTCCTGCCCATGTACACACTACACATTTGTGTAGTAGAGCAAATTCCATAAGCTGTGCTGTACTATTCAACCGTAGAATATTGCATAAATGGGTGGGGGTGGGTACAGGAAACAAGAGTTATATATCACATGATAAAACTTGAGTATCTTTGTCTTCTATAGAGAAGCTGGCCCTGTGGTAACCTTCATGAAATCATTTGCCCTGAAAAAAGCCTGTACTATAGGCTGAAAATTAGTTATTCTGTTTTAGAGAATGGGAGAAGGGGAAATGTGCATCTCTTAGCTTTAAAGCTTTCATTTTAAATATTTCAAAATTCAAGAGTGGATGCAATAGCAATAACGCTACTTTTAGAACCTTACGGCCACAGAGTGCATATTGGCATGTGCTAAGGAGACAGCCTTTAGTTTTTCCAATGGAGCTATACTGTTGCTGTTGAGCTTTTCCTAAAATAACAGTAAGATAAAGTTCTGGAAACGCATAGTATCAGTGGAGGGTAATATCTCCATTAACAACACTGTTGTAAGACTAACAACACTATCACAAAGAAGCGAGCAAGCTTTGAATTTCTCCAGAACTTCAAATTGGATATTAGGCAAAACAGTTGGGAGGAAAGAGGATAGAGAAGGGTTGGGTATGATGGAAAAGATGGGCAATTTGTAAGAGGAAAGTAGACTTAGACATTCAGGTTTTATGCAGATGTGATTTGATTAGCCTTTGCTGGGTTTGAACTATCTCGATTTCCACTGAGGAAATTGATGACAAAGTGAAAAAGGCAGTTGCCCTCTTTTTGGAATATAAAATTGTGCAATTATTTGGCTCTGTTGCCAGCATGAATTGAAACACATGGTCCCTTGCACAACAAAAAGCCAGACAGTGACATTGTAGTATATTAGCAACTGGAATGACACTATATATTGAGGTGATTTGGTCATTTACATGCACTGTTACTAGGATTTGGAAGAGCTACTTAGTCCTCCAAGTATCTTTGTATATTAACTTCTTGTGAAGGCAAAAAGAAAATTATCCTACCAAACAGGTAGGTTCCCCTTGCACTGGAGAAACAATCCACTCCCAAACATTTTTAAGGGATGTCTAACAGATGTCAGAATAAATATGCAAGATCTGCTGGTTGGAGAAATTGAATTTGACAGCTGCTTGCTTGTGTGAGTATCCACAAAATTCTTAGTGCTAAATCCCTCTTCGAGTGTTACTATACTACAGGATATGATGTGATATTTCTAGCCTTCTGTGGGGAATCTTTCACATGAATTACAGCAAGTAAAACTGCTCAAGGGGAAGGACATTTTTGTCATGCATGGTCTGGCTGTATAGAACTATGCCAGTGTCTTCCAAAGATACTTTTGGTTTGGAGGAGAAAACGGATGTACTATTTTATTTGAACATCTAGTAGTTGAGAGACTTAACACCTATGAAGTCAAAATGTTTTGGCAAAGCAAACCATAAAGGGAAGATGTAGATGTATGTTGTTGATTGTGCATTGAGGAAGTCCAAATTATCTTCAGGAAGGTAGCCTGTAGATTCAACATCCCATTTTGGCACATGATGCAGGAGAAGCAACTTGCAAAGGTCATCACAGATGAAAGGGCTTAGCTTGTCCCTTTGCTCTTAGGAATGCATTCTTTTAAGGAAGTCTCTGTCTTTGGCTACTTAGGAAGAGACATGACCTAACCCTTCACAGTTTTCTTTGTCTCATGTTTTTGTTGAGGCTGGAGCACAGACAGTAAAAAGGGACTGTTCAGGATTTTGCAGTTTCACATTGACCAAGTCCACTGTGCTGTTTCTTTAGGGTTCTGGGTAGAGTGCTGGAGGATTAAGGAGCAAACAAGAATGAGATAAAATTTGAGAAGCTCAGAAGTCTTCCTTGCACTCTATTTGCATTTGGAGTGGATTTTTTTTTTTTTTTTTGCTCTTTCAGACTTTACCTGGTTCTCTGAGGAAGGAAGGTGGGGCATTCGTACCACGTGGGTATGCCACGTGGTACGAATGCCCCACCTTCCTCTCCCCAGAACAGGAGATTCTCCGGTAAGAATTCCTTTTTTCCTGATAGTCATAAAAGGTTGCTTGAATGCTTTTTGAGGTTTTTTTCTAAAAAGCTAATGGGATTAAATTCATCTAATCAGAAATATAAGTGTGGAGGAGCCATACTCAATGATGAGAACCTGCTTGGAATGCAGAAGGTCCCAGGTTCTATTCCTATATGCAGATACTGAACCAAGGGAGCGCTATTGCCAGTCAGACAGGAATCCCTAAGCCACCGGCCACATCTAGCTCAGCAAGACATTTTGACCAGCCCAGTGGCATCATGTCTTTCCCCCCACTTCTTCTCCCCCCATCCTTGCCCACTACCACACATCTTCTTCCTCCAACTGCTGGGCAGGGCTGCTCCCTCTGAGAGCCCACTGACCAGGGGTGGGGGGGGGTAAGCAATTATGCAATTGCAAACATTGCAGACATTTGGCAAATATTTTTCCCCTCCTGTGAACATTCTTATGGTCTATATTAAAATACATTACTTTCTATAATTGGTTTGCTCTGACTCATCAGAAGAGAAAGACTGACATGACAAACCTATGCATGTCAACTCAGATGTAAATCTTGAGTTTAATGGGACTTCCAGGTAAGTGTACACAGGATTGCAGCCTGATGCAGCCGAAAGTTTGGAGATATCTGGTGTAGACAGTACTGAGGCAGATAGACCAACTCCATGTAATGCAGCTTCCTTTGTTCAGAAAGAATCACAAACATCTGAATGGAAGATATGAGAAGGTTGTTGAGAATCTATGTGAATGCCATATTGATTATTTTTTTCTTCACATTTATATATTTATTACATTCCCTCCCATTCCTCTAAGAAGGTTAATGGAAGCCCCCATTCTCTCTCTCTCTCTCTCTCTCTCTCTCTCTCTCTCTCTCTCTCTCACACACACACACACACACACACACACACACACACACACACACACACATACAATCTCAATCTCTCTCTCTGAGTTAGATTAGGCTTAGTGATGTTGACATGTCTAAGACACATCATAGCTGAGTCCTAAATTGTCATTAACTACTAAGCCAGTGGTATTCAAACTTTTTAGATCAGGACCCACTTTTTAGAATGGCACTCATGTCAGGATCCACCAGAAGTGATGTCATTAACCTGGAAGGAATCTGGCAGGAAGTGACATCATCAAGCAGGAAGTGCTGTCATTGTAACATAATAAAATGACACTCCTGAAATTGGACTGCAGCAATTGTACAACCATGAAACATCCCTGACAGAAAGCAAGATTAGGACAAAATATTTTATAAAAGCACTGAACTAAAAACAATTTTTTTAAAACCCTCACTTGAAAATTCAAACTGTTAACACAAAAGGAATATAACTAGAATAAGGTCTGCAGTTTTCAAGATGGCTGTTCCCAGCTTTCCGTGACCCACTTGACATGCCCCTTTGTTCCCATAATGGAATATTTAGGTTTTCTTTAGATTTTGATGCTTGTAAAGGCTATCTACCAGTAATTCAGCTCCCTCAACTACCAGAATTTTGTTTTTGCCTAAAGTAACAATTCCTGGTATTATCCAGTCATACATAATTTAGGAAGGTGTTTTTTTTCCCCTTGATGTCCCTTCTAAATTTGCTTCAACTTCTGTCCATCCCTTCATGTCTGCTCTTAGTGGTCCATAGAGTTGTCTCCCCTAAACTTTTAAGGTCAGACACACATTTTCTCTATTTTTTCGTCAACAGCCACAAATACCAAATCCTTAATCGTTTTTGTTACTCTGAACATTTCATGAAAATTTTCGTCTTCTGCCTGAGTTTGATGACATTGACTTGTTATTTATTGAAACATTCCCAAAGAATTACTGGGAGGGGATTAGATGCTGCTTCCAGATGTTTTGCTGTTATCCTTGTATCAGTACTGCAGGCTTTCCGGCTTGGAAACTGTTTGTGGCATTTGCTCAGAGTGACTGTTAGGTGGTGAACTTAATTCCTCTTTTCAGTCTAAAGCTGAGAGCCTCAGGCCTTCTTCGATGGAAATGGAAAGGAAGTGATGATATGTGAGTGATGCCAAGTTCAACATTTGTATTTTAGTCACCGTTGCTTGCTCACAAGAACAACACAAAATAAGCCAGCCACACCCAGAGCGCTTGTGAAACAGCTCTGATTCTCTTCAGAAAAGTCCAATGAAAAATGGACCAAATGCAACAGGCTGTAATTGGCTGTGAGATCCTGTGTGTTAATTAATCCCACCCACTTCACTCTTCAAAAGGGATAGTCTGCTTCCTGACAACACTCTCTTAGCATATTTTGTTCTAGCCCTTGCAGCTGATTAGCCAATGCAAAGGAGGGGGGGGAGGGATGAGCAGTGGTGGTTGGGAACAGAGGTCACAATAGGGGAAGCCAATATGCTAAACTGTGTGGTAAGCTGCTGAGTAATGTGATTAGTAGAGGCAGCATTGCTGCCAACACTGTGTACTCCCCCCCCCCCACCGTTCTCTTGATTCAAGGCTCTTTCTCCACCTCTCGCCCTGCATTCCACACCCTTGGATTCCTTTGTCAGGGGATAAAGAGACCCTGGTCCTCGGGGATTTGGCAGCCAGATGTCACGTACTAGGCATCAGAAAAGCCCAGCTAATAAATTCCGCTCTCCCTGTGGCTACTGAAATCTTAGTTTGTCGCTCTCCCTCTGCACTCCTGCAGCCAAGCAAAATCTATTCCACCCCAATCTTTCCTGAAGTGCTGCCTGTGCATGTTCCTTCATGGCACACTTATGCTGTCCAAAGTTGCAGGTGCAGGTGACGGCTCTCCCTTTGCATCTTTCCCAGCCACCCTGCCTTCCTCTTCAAAATTATGCTCTGCGCTGTCAGATCCCGGGTGGGGTGGTGGTGTAGAGGGGCCGTATTGTCCTGGTCCACTATCCACTATCCTAATTTAGGGCACAATCCTAATCTGACTCCTGCCAACCTAGCAGTTCGAAAGCACCTAAATGCAAGTAGATAAATAGGGACCACTTCGGTGGGAAGGGAACGGCGTTCCTAGAGTCATGCCGGCCACATGACCACGGAAGCTTGTCCTCGGACGAAAAATGCCGGCTCTACAGGCTTTGAAACGGAGATGAGCACCGCCCCCTACAGTCGGTCACAACTAGACCATTCGGTCGTGGGGAAACCTTTACCTTTTACCTAATCTGAAGTTAGGCCGGCACAGTTAGGCCAGCAATTTTTGACCGGCACAAGGGACACCATAAAGTATGTATGGACCATTCTTGGAGAGAGAGGCCAGCACACAGATGCTCGCCATCCTCCCTGCCTCCGAGAGTGGTCCAAATGCACTTTACAGTGTCCCTCATGCCGGTCAAATTTTGCTGGCCTAACTGTGCCGGCCTAACTCCTGGTTAGGACTGCGCTCCTAGTGCTCCCATCATCCAAACCCCACAGCTTTCCTGATGGGAAATTATGTAGACTATATTCTATCTCTGCAAATTGCAGAACAGAGAGATGAGAGTTGTTCATCTTTCCAGGATGTGAAGTGATCAGTGACATTCATTTTCTGCACACTTGATAGTACATGGATGGATGTGAGTACACCATTACAAAAGGGCCTTTGTATAGTTAAACCTTAAAACAATGAGGAAATTGCTTATTTGCAATTCTCCTCATTTGAATGGACTTGCAAAATAGCTTTTGTGAAAGTCAAAGTTCAAAAGCAAATGAATAGCCAAAGTTCGAACTTCAGAATATTCAAGTTCAAGTTTCAACATAGCGGAATATGTCAAATTTCATCTCACGTTAATGCCTCTTTACTGGTTATAATTATTATGGTTGATGTAGGAACAGTAATGGACAAAGCCAGCAGACGTGAACAAAACCATCATCACAAGGAGTATGATTAGTCACAAAGCAGAGGTATAACTAGAGGGGGATCACAGCCCTCAGTTTTGCAAGCAGCCTCTTTGGAGCAATTTGGAGCCAAAGTAGCCTCCGTTTTGCTCTAGCTATCTGGCTCCATAGAAGAGGGGAAGTGCTGCTTGCAAAACTTAGTGCTGTGGTCCCCCTCTAGGTACGCCTCTGTCACAATGTCATTCAGTGATGTGATCTGGGCACCTATGCTGTGGAGCAGCACCTGCTATCCCTTTAAAATCATTCCAGCTTATCTATGCTGATAGTGTTTTCTGCCTGCAATTGTCTTCCTGCCCATCTCTTAACCACACCCTGTTCCTTCCTCCTCTAAAGGGGGAGTGCTGCTAACACTCCTCAGCCCATAACCTGATTTGACCTGTGCTAGGGGCTTTTTGTATTGCTTATCATTACATTGGTCTCATTTTCCCTTCCTCATCTTGATGCTAGGGAGCCCAGCTTCCCAGCTGTCCTTTATTTCATAATAGTCCACCCTACCCCACCTGACGCAGAAATAATGTGTGAGGCTGAGAATCTGACTCACCTTTTCCACTCCATACTTTTCCATTTGTTTCCAGCCATACTTGTTCTTGGGAACTGATTCCAGGTTATGGAGAATGCATCAAAGAACTCCATGCTCTTCAAAGCAGTGGCGTAGTAGGCCCTTTGGCAGCACACCAAATCTAGAGGCTGATTCACAGGTTACAAAATTAATGTGTGAACCCTGAAGGCACATACATGTAGTGGGAAATCATGATTGGCTGTGGCTTCCTAGGGTGCGTATGTGTTTTAAATCTTCAATTTAGTGCAAACAGGCATTTTGCTTTATCAGCCAAGATTATCTACATGCAGGTATTGCACTACTTCTTTCCTCTTCTTTCCACTGGTGAAAACATATTAAAAATGCAGTGGCAGGATAGTTGCACTTTCCGTGCATCTATGTGCGCCATGCTTCAGGATTGCCAACTCTAGTAGGGATTAAAAGAACTGTGTAACTAGCTCTACATGCTTTGATCATGTCTTTCTTGAGTAGTAACTGCCTCTGTCACAAGGCAAACCACTTCTGAAACAGGATTCTTTCTAAAAGCTTGTGATAAGGTATTTGGGGAGAAAGGGTGTCTGCCGTTAAAGTGGGGGGATCCCATGGTGCATACTGAAGCCCTTAAGTGAACCTAAAGTAGCTTTTTGGATCCCAGCCATTGGTTATGATTTATTAACAAAGAGAGCCTACAGCAAGTGCTACAGAACATGACAACTTCCTCCTAGTCAACTCCAGTTTCTCTCTTTAGGCCTGATCACTGCTCACATTTGAGGTTTGACCCAGATTCCCTTACTATTAGTATTTGCTGGTTAAGTGCCCACTTGCCTGCTGCTTGCTTATTTCCTTTTATTTGTCTAAAATATTCATATCCTGCCTTTCCACTTTAAGTGGGTTATAAAAATTAAGTAATAAAAGGATCAATTACAAAAACAAAGGCTAACAATAATCATTTTTAAAGGACACTGTACTTTCAAAAAAAGTATAGACAAAACTTTAAGAGCAAAGACAATACTGTAATAAGATAAAATACGTTATATCATTCAGGAAAGATTTGAAAAAACAAAACCATCTTAACTTGTGCCTGCAAGGTAAGAATGGGCACGAAGTGAGGTTCCACCCCGCCCCCCCCCGGTATGTTTCAGAAGTAGGACCACCACCAGGAAGGCCCTATTGCCACCTGCCTAACCTTGGGAGGAAGTCTCAGACAGTCTCAATGAATGGGCGGGTTCATAGAGGAGAAACTTCCAATCCTTGTTTGATATAGAAACTTCCGGCTCTAGCCTTCTTTACTAGGTGGGGCAGCTGAATGGCTAGGTGTGGTTCGTATACACTGTGTAGGAAGCTAGTGATTTCCTCAGAGCAAACATAAACTTACATAACGGGCTATGGTAAGAATGACAGGGCAAGTGGTGCAACTCTGGGGTGCCTGAAGCTCTGCCATGAACAAAGCCTGGGTGCCCAGCTAATTTGAATACATACCATGTCCCTGATTCTCTTCTGTAGTGCAGTCCCCCCCCCCCCATTTAGAGTAGGGGTCTCCAAACTATGGCCTGGGAATCAAATCTGGCCCGCCACAAGATTTTATCCAGCCCTCAGAAACTTAAAATATTTGACATTTTTACTCATTGTATATCATTTCTCCGTATAAGCACAGCATTGTTTCTTTGTAAATGTCACATTTCTATTTTGTTCTGAATTATATCATGCTGATTCCAAAAAAAGATCCAAGTAAAATTTATTCATTTATTTAAGTTTCATTCACTCATTTATACAACTGATTTTGTTTTCAGCCCACCAGAATCTGTAAAATATACAATGCGGCCCTTGTACCTGTTGGAAAATGAGCAGTGCAATTTTCTAGCTGTGGAAAGGGGAGGAGCTGATCTGGCCAGCCCTATCAGTCTCCAACAAGGTTCTTGTTGGGGGAAGGGAAGGATGGACCCCTCCCCCCCCCCAAAAAAGCCTTTTAGCTACTAAAGGCTAAAGTAGTTGAACAAATGCATTAAAAGAACAGTGGGGAAATCAGGATTTTCATATTTCAAGGCCATTTTCTATCACCCTCTTAAAGTCCCCTGCTCTATTTATTTTCATAAAATCTAATACTACATTCCAGACATAGGTAAAGTCCAAGAAAATCATTTTTTTATTCATTAAGAACAATCTCCACAATTCCACAAAGTTCCACCCAGACCACTGCCTCTAGCACAGTGGTGTCGGACATAATGTCCACAGGCCTGATGTGGCCCCCAGCTCTTTATCTGACCCCCATGATAGTTGGGCTGTTCCAGTACCGCCCTTTCAGCAGCTCTGCTTCTGCTGAGGCTCTGGAATGAGGCCTCAGAAGGAATGGTACTGGGGAAGGGGCAAACTAAGAGGGGTGAGAGAGAGAGAGAAGCTGTGGATGCGCTGGGAGACCCTAATTATCAAGTGGGCTACCTTTCAGCAGCAGAGGCATCACTTTGCAGGCCACCACTCATCTGCTGAGCTGTGAAATGACTCTTCTGCAGAAGTAGAAGTGCTGCTGAAAGGGCAACCCACATGGTAACTGAAATGATAATTCCCATATCTTGAAAATATTATCAAGAATTGCAGATTTGAAAACAAAGTGCTTATTCTGGCCACCATCTGCTTAATAACATCACTTCCTGCTTAATTGTGGCACTTCGGCCCTCAGCAGACACCCATCAATGCTATTCTGCCCATTATTCTGCCCTGATGGCAGGGTTGACACCCCTGCCTAAGGTATCTGCCTTGAACTTTGCCTTCTCCTTTTCCCCCCAGCATTCCAGTGGGTTTCTCTTAAAGGGGAAGAAACATGTTAACAATCAACTGCAACACATAAAGCAAACTCTAAATACAGTATATGTCACATGAACACAAAGCACAAGGGTGACTGTGATCAAGAAACATCCATTGTGAGCCGGAGAAAACCTGAGTGAGTAAGAACTGTACAGGTCAGGTGGGTGGAGATTGAAATATTATTTGAGAGTATGACTGCACTTTGTGGGGAGCACCAGCTACAGTCTGCAAACTCACTACCTGCAAATTCACTTAATTGTGAGGGGCAGAATTGCAACTTACCTTGTTATTTGCACATCAGTATCCACTATGCAGAGATCTTCCAGAGGCTCCAGGGAATGGCAACTGTGACCAGCACTGACCCCTTTAAAATGGCCGCAGAAGCATCCGCCAGCCATGTTTAAAGGGTCCATGCTGGTTGCAGGTGCCATGCTGAAGATCCCTGCAGCCTCTGGAAGGTCCCTGCAGCATTCCGAGATCTTTTGGCACTTCCTCCTGCTCTCTGCTGCCTTCCAGAGGGTCTCTGCTGGATTCTGAGGGCAGATAAGGTTCCCCTTGCACATAGCCCCATTGGTCCCATAGGATCAATGGTTGGTTACCTGTGAACTCTCTCTCCTCAAGGACTGACTGTATCATAGATTTGTTTTTTAGCTATTTTTTTCCCTGTTCTTAAGACAAACTCATTCTTTCAATGAAACTGTCATGTCACAAGTGAAAAAAAACTAATCCCTCCCCAAGTCCTAGGTAGGGTGAAGCAATGCGGTAGATGGGTAGTACACCCATTGGTCCCACCCTGGCTCCATTCAACTTCCACATCTGTGTGTTCGATATATGTCAAAGAAAGGGGTTCCTTCTAACACCAAAGGCAAGTCCTACCGATTACAAGTCCTTCCCACGACTAGTTCTTATGGCATATTTTTGGTTGTAAATAGAATTGAATAGTAAGAGCCCGCCTCAAGATAGCAGGAAAATCAGGGAAAAGGAACAAGTGCTGCCGCTGCTGCACTCACACCAACAAGACCCTGCCCCATGCCCTCTGGAGCTGCCAGCCCCACGCAACAGCCTGGGAGCACCGGTATGATGCAGTATCTTGCCAACACCACCCGCGCCTCAAAAGGGACCATCTCCCTAAGCCAGACCCAACACTGTCATCCACAATAAAGTCAAGAAGCAAATCACCATGTAATGGCCAATCCCTTTGAGAACCAAAGAGAAGCCTTCGGTCCAAGCCTTGGACTGTTACCTATGGTGTCTTCTTCTTCTTCTTCTTCTTCTTCTTCTTCTTCTTCTTCTTCTTC
>JAJKFI010000064.1:3998662-4024009 GCA_029204185.1 Lerista edwardsae
TCTTCTTCTTCTTCTTCTTCTTCTTCTTCTTCTTCTTCTTCTTCTTCTTCTTCTTCTTCTTCTTCTTCAGTCACTAAGTCATGTCCGATTCTTCGTGACCCCATGGACCACAGCACGCCAGGCCTCCCTGTTCTCCACTGGCTTCCAGAGTTTGCCCAATTTCATGCTCATTGCTTCGGTGACACTATCTAACCATCTCATCCTCTGCCGCCCCCTTCTCCTTTGGCCTTCAATCTTTCCCAGCATGAGGGTCTTTTCTAAAGAGTCCTCTCTTCTCATGAGGTGGCCAAAGTATTTGAGCTTCAGCTTCAGGATTTGTCCTTCCAGGGAGCAGTCAGGCTTGACTTCCTGTAGTATTGACCGATTGGATCTCCTTGCAGCCCAAGGGACTCTCAAGGGTCTTCTCCAACACCATAATTCAAAAGCATCTATATGGTACCTTAGTTACCTTTAAACTCACCATTTGTTACCCCCTGAAATGAACTTGCATGCTATGCTTGAATGGTCTGTACTTGTGATCACCAACATCTTCCCAATGTATGTAACTCTGTTTTGAGAACTTATATTTGCTATTCTGTTGTTTTTCCTTATTTGTAAATTTGAAACATTCTCTCATTAAAAAAAAATAATCTGCAACAAGAAACATAACAGAAAGGCACACTTTCCTTTTTATAGTTGTGAAGCCCCGCCCCTTCATGAAAATAATTGGAATCTGCCTACTGGTGGTGTCTAGAATATTCTTCTGAACTGAAGGATTGATCTCTGAAGACCACTTGAGAACAGTGCCCCCATGTGGCAGTTTTATAGCATTTTCCAGTGGGAAAATAGAACTCAACAGGAGGCAAAGAAGGTCTATAGGGGACCAGGTGTACGGCTCTAAGGCCAGCTGTGGCATGGTTTTGACCCTCACTGTCCCACTTTCATCTGAGTCAAGATGGGACTGGTAGTTGCCAATTCAGGTTCTAGAACATGGTATTGAACCAAACAATTTCTAGACAGTTATTCCTTTAAAAATTTTCTATGATACATGCCAATGACAGCCATGTGACTGCCACACCAGTAGCACTTATGTGCAGCTGTAACTAAGGGCTACAGGAAGTGATGTCAGCTGCTTCTTTCCTGTATAGTGAGCATAGCAAGCTCAGTTGTGAACCAGGTCAAGAGTTTATCCAATGTGGAGCCCAACCCTAGAGCCAAAGCTTAGTTCTTAGGCAGGACTCAACTCTGGAACTTGTGCTTATACCAAGACTCACTTCCACAATATGTGACATCATCATAATTGAAGAGCCCGCTTCTCTTTGTCACAAGGGAGCGGAGGCATCACTAGGGTTTGTGTCACCCAGTGTGGAGCTCATTGTGTCACCACCATGACGGTCCTCCTCCCATATCCCATACAGAGTAAATTACAACATCGTCTACCAACTTGATGATACTAACTTGATGATACGAACGCAATGGGGAACGCAATCGTAACTTGCACTGGAATGGTGAGGCCAGTGGGTCTAAATAGCAGGCACAGATCAGAGGACGTGGTGTAATCGGGGCCTTGCAGCCTCCAGACAGAGCCTTGGATGCGGCCTAACCTCCACCCCCTCCCTGTTCCAGTTCTCACAACAGTCTCATTGGTCAGTTTTGAGAAATCCTTTTTGTTGTTGTTGTTGTTGTTGTTGTTGTTGTATAAGGCAGTTGTGTTTTCTTTTT
Organism: Lerista edwardsae; assembly: GCA_029204185.1. Taxonomy (NCBI): domain Eukaryota; kingdom Metazoa; phylum Chordata; class Lepidosauria; order Squamata; family Scincidae; genus Lerista; species Lerista edwardsae. Next base: position 4,000,364 of record JAJKFI010000064.1, read on the forward strand.
CTGGTTAATTTGCCATTACCTTTGACAGAGTACAGATATATCAATGTGGTGTGTTTCATTACAGAACCTTTCCAATGCTATATAACGTGGTGGTATTATTCATAAATACACATCTTCCAAAATGTTTCCAAAATTCTGGCCACTAGTGATGTCACTGCACTGAGGCTGTCACCTGGTGCAATCTGTTCCCCTCACCTCACTAGTGACACCACCGCAACTGAGTAACCTCACACACATCTGGAATTTGGGGGCCTGCCTTCCTGATTAGACAGCATATATGGGCCCAAAGCCAACCAGATACTAGCATCTCTTTTTAGAAATGAATTCCTCTCTAATAGTGCCCTATGCTTTGCTCTTTTCGTAATGGTATGTTTTAGTGTCTCAGAGGCGTTGCCATTATTTCATTAATAGAAGGTGCACAGTTCATCGTTGGCTATTTAATATTCACGCAGTGCTCTTTTGTAATGAGCCTTCCTTGTCCACTCCAGGAGCTCTCATTGCAAGCATAGTGGTAGGCCGAACTTTGTGAGCGCAATCCTAATCTGGAGTTTTGCTGGCATAAGGGACACTGTAAAGTATGCTTGGACCACTCTCGTAGTCAGAAAGGCCGGCACACGGACGCGCGCCATCCTCCCTGAGTGGTCCAAACCTGCTTTATGGTGGCCTTTGTGCAGGCCAAACTTTGCTGGCCTAACTTCAGGTTAGGACTGCGCTCTGTGTTGTGATATTAATGTCCACAGCACATGTTACAGTACAAGTCTATGCATGTTTACTCAGGAGTAAGTTCCACTTTGCTAAAGGGGTTTTACTTTCAGTTGTATGGGTTAACAAATAAAAGTTTAGGAGTGACTTATAGCCCAATCCTACATCTTTCTACTTAGAAGTAAATCTTATTATAGTCAATGGGATTCCTTCTAGGAAAGTGTAGATAGGATTGCAGCCATAATCTCTTGTGGCTTTTCTAGCTACTTTCTTCCTCTTCTCCCTTAAAAAGGACAGTTTAAAAAGGCATTTACAATTTCTTTACGAAATCATGTATACCCCGCCTCTTCCAAATAGGGTGCGCATAGCAGCTTACAACAAATAGCATAAAACAATGAAATCAAGCATCACAGCAGCCACAAACCAACCAAAAGACACTAGTGACTACTGTGAAATGCATCTCTCCTGAAATGTATTGGGTATTCTCTGAGCACTTCTTTAACCAGCTTCTTAAGGCTCATATTGGCTGTTTATTTGGGGGTGTTTTTTGTTTTGCTTCCAAGGCTTCAATCCAGGGCACGCTTACTTGGGAAGGAGCACCATTGGACTTAGTGGGAGTAATGCATAACTTCATGTGATTGGAAACATGACCTCTGCCTGTGTTTCCAAGGACAGTCAAATTCAAATCTGTAAATGTTATTTCCCCCTCCATGATCACAGTGGCCTAAAGAGTGCATGTCATGTTAAAAGAGCACCCCTCTCCCAGAATAGATGTGCTTGGAAGAACCCACCCACCCTGCCTTCCGCAATTCTGGAACATCCAGACTGGATTAGCAACCCATGTTCCATATTTCAGCAACTGGGAAAACCAAACATTTGACTAATGGAAAGATCTGATATCGTCACAATTTCAAAAGTCAGAGACAATGCAAAGAGCAATAACCCTGATTTCTAGCCTGCCTTCTCCCGGATAAAATATTTGCTTAAAAGGAAATAATGAACAGATAGGTCACCAGATGTATAAGAGGATGGGGCCCCTGTTTCTTTAATAGCTGTGCAGAGAGAAAATTTTAGCAGATGCAGCAGGGGTGAAAAAATGCAAAGAATGACTGCAGGAAGGGAGTCCATGAAAGATATCAAATCCTGAAGCATTTTGAGCAAATTCACTTTTCACTGGGATATGTTAGATATGAGATTTGTAATTCTTCAGTTATAGATAGAGTTACCAGATACAAACCAGGACAGAGTGCCTATACCTTTAATCAGTGTATAGCAGAGGGAATTTTGACAGGTGCAACTTTTTAAACACTTCCATGTTGAGCTGCACCTGCCAAAATTCCCTCTTCTATACAAGGGGTCTCCAAACATTTCAGTGCACAGGCTACATCGTATATGTTACAGATTTTTATGGGCTGGGGAAAAAAATCAGTTTTATAAATGAATGAAATGTAAATGAATATGTTTTTTTTGTAACCAGTATGATATGATTCAGAACAAAAAGAGAAATGTGACATTGACAAAGAAAGAAACAATGCTTTGCTTGAATGGAGAAATGATATATGAGTGAAAATGTCAAATGTTTTAAGTTGCTATGGGCTGGATTTGGCCCCTGGACTGTAGTTTGCAGACTCCTGTTCTATACAATGGTTAAAGGTATAGGCACTCTGTCCCCAGTTTGTAACTGGTAACCCTATAAAGTGAGTGGCAGCCTCCTCAATGCTCTGGTAACTTCTGGAACACACTCTGCCCTTGCAACTTCAACTGGTGTAGCATTTGGCAGCCCTTACAGGACTGAGCCCAATGGGAGCATCTGTTTTGTTCCCAGTCGGTTCACAGGCACAGTCCAAAGTACTGGGTTTGATGATCTCTACAGCCATCTATAGTCTGGGTCCAGAATACTTTGAGGAATGTCATCTTCCATACGAAGCACACTTGGGTAGTCTATGCTACTGAAGGCCTTGCTCTGAAACTCTTCTTTATCTGATCGGGTAGGTGGGAATGAGAAGCAGGGCCTTCTAAGTACTGGGGCCCTCCTAGGGAAAGGCCTTGATAATGAGGCTATTTTTATTCTGACAGGCTTTTGAGGTTTTGATTGAGTTTTTTAATTGTTGCGTTGGGTGCAGCTCACAGGTGTGTTGCTCTTAAAAGTGCATTGGTGTCTATTTTTTTTTTTTAGGGCGATGAACTTCTGGTATCTTTTATTGATGGTTTGATGTGCTGTAAGCCATCCGCCTAGAGGAAGCTCCTCTTTCCCTTTCTCTCTTAATTTTTCACCTCTGTGGAAAAACATTCTTATTCTGGCAGGCTTTTAACCTGCTCAATGGCAGATGTTTTATGTCTGCTCTTTTAACTGATGTTTTATAGCTGCTCTTAAGCTGTCTTTTAGGTTATTTTAATGGTGTGTGTTTTTTTCTACTGAATTATACAGTACTGCTTTGATTTTTGTAAGCCGCCTTGAGCATTATTTTAATAATGGAAAGATGGTGTATCAGCTAAGCGTGGTTAGTTATGGCTGAGGAAATGAATAATAACTAACTAAACGTAGGGCACAATCCTAACCTGAGTTAAACTGGCATTGTTAGGCCAGCAAAGTTTGGCCGGCACAAGGAACAGTGTAAATTATGTCTGGACCACTCTCGGAATCAGAGAGGCCAGCACACAGATGTGCGCCATCCTCCCTGACTGCAAGAGTGGTCCAAACGCACTTTACAGTGGCCCCTGTGCTGGCTACACTTTGCTGGCCTAACTGTAAATCCTAACTCCAGGTTAGGATTGCGCCCTTAAGATACAACCTGCTAAAAGAACTTTGAGCCCTCTTGCAGCTGAGTACAGCCAGCAGAAGAATAGAATGAAATAGTTCTTCAGGCCTTCTTTGCATCTGCTTCCTTGCTCCAGCCTGACCTTTCCCTGGGCAAGTTTGGCTTGGAAGCTTTGAATGGGCCAGGAGACAAAGTTTCTACGAATCATTTTGCCATACAGAAATACAGGTGGCTATCAGGGGGTGTGGCTCCACCTGTGAGGGCTGGTTCCAGCTTTATGGAGGAGGCCTGGGGAAATTCGCTTGAAGAGAGCCCTTTGAGTGTCTGGGTGTGGGAGAAAGAACTGGACAGAGGGACGCAGACAGCAGAGGAGCACTCCAGGTGAAATATTGCGCTAAAGTCCATTTTGGAACCCTGGAACTTGCTCTCTGTGGGTAGCTTGGGCAAATCTGAAATACTAGGCACAGCCTCCAAATTGACTGAACCCCCCGGGACGGGGGGGGGGAGAGAAGGGGAAGATAGTGGCACTGGCTCTCTGTTGTTGGGCCTATTAATGGATTGGGGCTCTAGCAACTGCCAGATTTTACCCATCTCTAGCAGCAGTCCTGCCATCTGTAGAATACAGAAGCCTGCCATATTACAAAGGGTGTTGTTGTTGTTTTTGCCCACCCCAGATTGGCGAGGGAGGGTCGGTGTGTTCAGTAGGTTTCATGACCAGTTTTTGTCACTTGTGTTTAATAAAGTTAAACCCCAACCACACTCTGGTGTCTTCCTCAGGGCCTGTGTAAGGGTAATAGGCTACCTCAGAATGCCAGATGCAGGGGAGTGGAAGTGAGATACAAGTATCTGGTTACCTTGTGTGCTCCCTGAGGCATCTGGTGGGCCACTGTGAGATGCAGGAAGCTGCTGGGCCCTCGGTCTGATCCAGCAAGGCTTTTCTTATGTATGATACAAAGTCAGAAACCATACGAGTGCCATAAACCCATGCTGCATTCCCCCTGTCCTTTCAGCTGCCTATTCCCGGGAACCAGAGCCAGTGATGCTAGGCACGTCCTTTGTTTTAGCTTTTAATTGATGGGCTCCCTCCTCCCCAGCCTAAGGAGATTCACCGAGATAAAACTTCCAGAGCTCCTGATCTAGAGAGATGACTGAATGACAGATTGATAGAGAGAAAGGGACAGCGAGGCAGTCATGGATGTATGATACATTGTGTTGTGGGGCAAAGACCTGGAGAGAATGATGTTACCTGTACGTGGCAAGTCCAGGAGGGGCTTGTGCAAGCTCGTCCCAAACAGATAACAATCCCTGCCTAGGTGACATGCAGACAGTGATTGATAGGTTGCATGTTGCATCCTTAGGCTCAGCTTCTTCTGGGCATGAACATCCGTTTGGCAGCTGCACTCCCCTGCTGGAGCAAGAAATGCGGCTAGACTTGTGTCGTATTCTATTTTTAGTACCATTGGAAGAACAAGAAGTAGCCCTGGATGGCAGATTTTGATCCAGGGTATTCAAAAGCAATGTCTAGCCAGTGACTTTCCTCTCCCACACCTGGGGGAAGCACTTCATTCCTGTAAAGAGCAGGGAGGCACTCTTTCATTCTAGCAGAGCCGTTGATTCAGGATAACCATCGGTGCCTGGTTCTGACGTTGCAACCACTGACATTGCATGGATAAGTAGAATATTTGCCCCACCCTTAAGCACCCAGTGAAAGGGGGAGGAAAAGGTAGCCAGAGCAGCAGGGGCGTACCTAAGGCACCCACTACCTGGGGCAAAGAAGATTTTGTAGCCCCACCCCTGACACAACAAAATCAAATTTAAGTAAATAAAGTTCTGGTTAATTGGCCATACCTTTTGATAGAATACAACTCCAGTGTGATTCCAGTGTGTTCCAGAATTCCAGTGTGGTTGGTTTTATTGCATTCAGCATTAAATCATACTTACCAAGGTTTTCACAATTTTGGCACTAGTGTCAAGCTCAGCTTGTTGCTCCCTTAAAGCTTGTTGCCCAGTGCAGTTGCTACCCCCTGCATGCCCTTAGTGACTCTGCTGCAAAGAAGTAGGTCTGATAGGCAGAGCAGGGCCAATACTTCACTTTGCTGATCCATAAAGAGCCAGACCTTTTTTTTTTTACAATGGCGGCCACGTACCATAGTATGTAGTTCCTACACAGCAATATAATGCAAATCATTATCTTCAATTTATCCTCTTTGGAGACCTGTATACTCATGTTTTAACCGTTGGTCTGAGAACCAGAGCATCTTTCTGGCACAAGTTTTCATTGTTATTTTGTTTCTCTTCCAACCCTTGCACGGATTATGAAGGATTATTTGAAACCTAGTGACACTGGAGTATTAGGTCCAGATCTCCTCAAATGAGCTGGATCAAGTATCTTCTCATAACCAAGTGTCCTACTGGGTTGGAAAGTCAATCAAAGTGAAACATTTTAATTGAGCCATTTCAGACCAAACCATCAAGTCACACAGTGATATACAAAGATGTTATTTCTGCCCAGGTATGGGAAGCTTTGCACAAGCAAGGGACAGTGACTCCACCATTCAAGGCCAAGGTTTGTCTGATCATGTGGTAATAGATCCAATGAATCCATACGTTCAATTCGAACGTGTCCAATTCGAATGCAAGTCAAGCTTGTAATATTAAAGATAGACACTAGAGGGCAGTGTGGCACTGCTGCAGCTGGTCCGGGAGATGCACTAAGTGTGTGTGGTTGCCTATGAGCCATTGATCCCTAGATTCTGTTGCTAGTTTTAACTCATCGAGTGATGAGGGGCAGCAGTCAGTCAGAAAGGACGAGCATCATCTGAAACCCCTTTTGACCTCTGGACCGGCTCCACACTCATTAGCTGCTGTGGGCAGCCGCTGTGTATATCTACAGTATAGATTGAGAACTCCTGCTGAAGAGGACTTGACGAAAGTCATAAGCAGCAAGCTGAAAACCAAAAATTAGCTCCATTTCACACCACAAGCCTGCTTCTTGATGTGGAATTTGGGGAACGTGTAGAGCTTTCTTTAGAATCTTTCAAAAGCTTTCTTTAGAAAGTTGACTTTCTTTAGAAAAAGGAGAAAAATTATGGCAGACTGATGTATCCAGTGCCCACCATTCTTCTTAGAGGCTGCAGTATCTTGCTCAAGCATTCTCTGTCCTTAATACTAGCAATTTATTTTTGTGCAAAGTGCTGTACCAGTCTTGGGACCTTTCCACCCCCCCCCCGCTTTTAACACAATGCAGGCGTACCCCGGTATCCATTGATTCGGTATAAATGGTTTCAGTTATCCACAGATACCTTGGATACTGGGACACCTTTTAGAAAGATAAGGGAACATTAAACAAATCTTTTTTTTTTTACCTTGTTGCAGCAAAACTACTGATGTTCTGCTATCTTTAAAAAGGTGTCCCCAATATTCATGGTTTCAGGTATCCACAATGGGGTCTGGAACAGAACCACAGCGGATACCAGGGCATGCCTGTAATTATAGGCACACTTGTTTCCTATTTGCAACATGCAGTCCAAATATCTTTCACTGAGATTGTGCTTCCGTTCCAAACACGTTTTTCCCCAACACTGAATGCGCCATAATTTGCACCCAGGAAAATGTGTTTTGCCCACAAGCTATGGTTGTCATGGCTGTAGTGTGGAATGCAGTTGCGCAACTCCCATGGACACCTGTTGGACACATTATGAGGGATGTGATCAGTAACACACCTTCCCCACATTGCCATATAATAACCTCTATTATAAAAAATATTCTATAGTTTACATAGCAATGTTCAAACTAAATAGTTCACTGACTCAGAGGGCTCCAAATCTCAAAAAGACATGTGTGTGTGTGTGTGCGTGCGTGCGCGTGTGCGCGTGTACCCCTCTCATTTTGAATGTTATTATATACCATTTTCAACAAAATGTGTTTCACAATAAATAAATTTTAGGGATCATTACATATTTTTACAATTTCCCCAGTAAATTGGAAAATGCAATCTGCAGAGCCCTTTTAAACAACAAGGTGCAAACAGCTATCCTCTGCAACAAGGTTATTCCTTGCCTTCTCACTCCCATTACAAGCAATTGCTAATGATATTGCATCACAATTGCAATGCAATCCTAAGCACATTTACTCAGAAGTTACTTCAAATTTATTAGTTGTCTTTAGTAAGCCTGCATAGGATTGCAGCTAAAGTATAAAATGTGATCATGGTCTGAGCATACAAAGAGCCTTTTTTTTTTCCTTATAAGAAGCAGATCATTTAGTCTCTAAGGACTGGCAAAAACATGGGCTTGTGGAAGGTCACACATAGACCCTATGCTACTATGCGTATTTAAAGTCTGTTCCCTTGTGTCCAAATTGAACACTGCAGTCACATTGATCCAACTTGAATCTAAGGTCTCTGATGTTGCTGGGTTAGGAACCAAGCTGAAAGCTGGTAAGTTCAAGGTGATAAAAATGGACCAGATTTCAAACCACTAATGGCTAGAATCTGAGACAACGTGAAGAGGGAAAGAAGGCCAAGAAAGGAATCATTCCACCATTTCTCTCAGATTGATGAGGAATGCGTAACTGACTGACCGCACCCAAGGAGTTTTCTTTCACATTAGCTAGTTCTTGGTACATTGTGTTATAGTCATAATGAAGAAGGGAAAAGGAGAGGTTTTCCCATCCTTTCCATTCATGTCTGCAGTGGTTAATCTAAGTCGGCTTATTTAAAAGGATGTCCTCTTCCATAGGTGGCATTATGGACAGAATACTGAGGACATTATTTATTTATTACATGTATATCCCATCCTTTCTCAATGCAGCTCAAGGTAGTTTGCATGGCATTCCCTTATCCATTTTTCCTCACATCAACCCTGTGAGGTAGGTTAAGCGGAGAGATAAGTGACAAGATCAAGGCCCAATCCTAACTAACTTTCCAGCACTGATATAGCAGCGCCAATGGGGCATGCGCTGCATCCTGAAGTTGTGGGGGGGGGCAGTCATGGAGGCCTCTTCAAGGTAAGGAAACATTTGTTCCCTTACCTCAGAGCTGCATTGCCCTTAACCCAGTGCAGGAAAGTTGATTAGGGTTACGCGCCCTCAGTGAGCATTTATGGCAGAGCAGGATTTGTACCTTGTGGTCCTCAACCTTGGTTTGATACTCTACCTGCGACCACAGAAGGACCACTGAGCTTTGTAGGTGCGAAGTCTGTGCTCTCTGAGGTAACAGGAGAAACATGAGGGTGGAGGGATGATATGACTAAAAGCTGGAGCAGTGCAGATTAGGAGGGCACATGTGACTCAAACCTGAGGAAGCACAGATGCTTTCACAATTAACCCCAAATTCCTTGAGTAAGATCAACAGTAAAGCCAAGACATGTATACACTCATTTAATTTTTGCTAAGAGAACACGGTATGAAGCCTCTGTCGCTTTAAAGAAAAAAAAAAAAAAAAAAGCCTGAGTGAGTCCAAGATCTTCTTGGCACAGAGGTGGCCTGGGTGAAAGAAGCGAGATGACAAGCCTTATTAATAATGGGTAAACATACACTGGCTGTGGAGTGAAGTGATTAACACACAAAGCTGGAGCAGAAAGAGGTGCGGCAGCTGCTACTGGCTGGGCTGAGATGGAGAGTGCACTGCTGTAGGAAGCCACGTTGCCTAAGGGGACTCCAAAGTCGCCAATAACAATCTGGGTCATGGCGGAGTCCTGACCCTCCTGCAAACACACTGGGCAACAGCGTGTGGCAGTGAGATATGCAAAGCTAAATCAGGCTCTTGCCAAACACAGGGCGCAATCCTAACCTGGAGTTAGGCTGGCACAAGTCACTTGTGCTGGCCCAGGTGTGTCGCAAGTGCGCTGTAAAGTCTGTAAACTCTCAAAGTCAGGGAGGCCAGTGCACATCCATGCGCCATCCTCCCTGACTCCGAGAGTGGTCCAAATGCACTTTACGGTGCATTTAACACAAAAAGGCATGTAACACAAAAAGGCATGACTTATGGAACCATGAATTATAGAGCCCAGAAAAACAGAAATCTTAAATTACAGTACAATATACCAATAATCATGAGGGTGTATACTGAAGGGGCAGTACAATGTATGTTCAAAAAATGACTGGAATTGTGTTGATCAGGGAGATGGAGACGGAGATAGATGTGAGTAGATCACCCCAGAGTCTGAAATTATCTCTCTGTAGATCAATGAATGGGATCAGAGAACTGTAGCTGCCTACAACTCTCATTCATAGGGCAGATATGTAATCTTAAGGTTTATTGGTTTGAAACTTGCGATCTTGGGTATGCAGCCACAAATAGTCTGACAGCACATCCCAACAGACACCACCATCCACTGGGAAGAAAGATGAGTGAGTTGAACTGTAGAGCCAGTTGCTGAAAAAGCCCCCAATTGCCCCATCATTGCAGTCTCCGCTGCTGGGTATGCCGCTGGCCAAGACTGTGGTGGTGCCTGGACAACTTGATTTCCTCGTTCTGTGCATCTGCCAGTGACCTTGTAACTTTGGAAACATGGATCTTCTACCTGCCACTCATCCTGCAAATGTTCCCTGACCCACTGGCAACTTCTCTCTAGATTTGGGTGAAAATTGGAGAACAATGGCTCAAACTGGTGTTGAATGGCCAGCAGTAGAAATACAGGGCCCTGATTGCAGCTAGCACTTGGGAGTGGCAGGCACTCTGCGGGTGTTAGGTAGACTATAACCCTGCCTTGCCATTTTCTTTGGTTTCAGATGAGGCTCTGCTTCTTCCTGAACACAAGCTGGGCTACAGGAGCAATGAGGCACGATGTGGAACACTCCGACTGGATTGGATTTCATGCAACAAGATGGGCAAAGAAGCAGCTGTTTCAGCAAACTGTCATTGTCACAACCCAGCGCCCAGGGTGGACTTCAGGAAGGGATCCCTGGGTGGACAGAGAAACATGGAACTTTCCCGTGTGTTCAGGAAAGGACTGCTGACTGGCAACGGCCTGCAGTGGACCCCAAGCTTGGGGAGGCTCAAAGCCAGCCCTTGAAGCAGCTTTTCACAAACGTGCAAGGCACTGCTGGGAGAGTTCACAGGCCAAGGCTCCAATGCTGCTTTGAGATGCACTGCAAACAGCCAAAACCAGGTAGCAAAGGAGACTGGCCGCCATGCCTACTCTGTGTAAATGAATGGGGGGGGGGAGAGAAATAATCTGTGCCGTTTCCTCCTTTTTTCAGACAGTTTCTAACATGTGCTCCATCTGCCACAGGGGGAACACAGAGCTAATTAACTTTGGATTCTAGCATTTTGAACGCTGTGGGCTCCAGATTGTTCTGTGTATCTGAAGGAATAGCCAAGTGCCTTCTCTTTCACTCTCTGCCACTGGATAGTCAATAGAGATGCTCCATTATATTTTCCATGGGCTTGGTTATTAAGACTACCACCTGATGGGTATTTTAGTACCATCTTCATGCTCCATTTTAAATTTACATTAGGGTTGCCACCTGATTAGTTTCATACTGGCAATTCTTTTTCCCCCCCCTTCTCCACTCCATTTTTAAAAAAGCTCAGCCCCTGTGCCAGACAATAAGTTTGCATAAATTTCACTGGATTAACATACACAAATGAGTACTGTACTAGTCTTTCCCCCCCCTCTTTTTCCTCTTGAAGAGGTGGCAACCACAACATACATAAATGTAATAAATTAGCAGCTGGCTGCCATGGAGATGTGGTTATATATGTAGGATTCTGGCGTTGGCAAATTGTGTTCCAAGAAGCATAAAGCCAGGATCAGGAAGGGGGGGGATCTTTGCTTAAAACACGTCTAAAGAGCCCAATTACTTTGGTTGGAATATAAGACGTTAAACTATACAAAACTGCTTGGGTCTCAAGTGTTGGGGTTCACACTGGTTTTAGAAGAGGGATGGAGATCAAACCAGGGATCGGCTTCATATGGGTGGCAACAGCTGTAGAGGATATCAGGGTCGGGTCACGAAGTCAGACATGAGTAGTGTGACATTAAAAAAAAAAAAAGTCTTCACCACTGGAAACACTGAAGAATCCATTGCATTTACTTACTATTACATTTTTTCAGTCCCAAGACAAAATACTTCCATCTGTACCCATAAGGACTAGCGAGGCAGCTGGGGCTCAGAAAAAGCCACCAGGTTCTTCAGAATACAATACCAAGAGCAAGGCATGACTTTTGACCTTGAAGATTTCTGGATCCTTTCACCAAAGTTGTGGTCCAGGGTGGTCACTATTTGTTCTAGCAATTCAAAACTATAGATATTCATTGACACTGACATAGATTAGTCATACACTAACTACTGTACCTGTAACATAAACTGACATCTAGGTTTATTAAAGGATCATAAAGGGATAGATTCTCCTCTCTTCCACCCCACATAATTCTTTCCATGCTTGTGTATCGATGCAGCGGGATTCTAAATGATGTTACTGACAGTGGGTACAGAATCTGGCGGATGGTAGATGTGCTTGATGCATTAATCAGGAATAAGTGGCTATGATCTCGTATATGTACCCAAGAAGTTCTCTGACTCAATGTCTCAATAACAGGCACACAAAATGTTCCCAAGCTGGCAGAAACAATTGTGTGGTGTTTTTTCTTGAAGGTGTCCTTGTATGGCTGATTCTCAAAAAATGTTTTTGTCTATAGAAGACAAAGACTGTGCTGATATCTATACAAGTCGCTACACATTGAGGTATGCTTACTAGGAAGGAAGCCTCAGGAACATCTAGGCAAGCATCTTTATTTTTCAGATGTTGATGCTGCCCTTCCTCCAAGGAGCCCAGGGTAGTGCCCATTATTCCTTCCCTCCTTTCTGCCCTCACAACAGCCCTGTGAGGTAGATTAGGCTGAGATAGTGACTGGCCCAAGGTCACACAGGCAGTTTCATGGCTGAGTGGGGATATGATCCTGGATCTTCTAGGTCTAAGTCCAACCACCACTTTAGGATCAGGCCTTAACTTAAAAAGGAAAAACAAAATCTGTGGCATGATTTTTCATGGGCAACAACCTACTCTAACAGATGTGGTAAACCTGTGAAAATTCATGCCTCAAAAACTGCTCCAAGATACTACAGGCATGCCCCAGTATCTGCTGGGGTTCCGTTCCGGACCCCACCACAGAAACCTGAAACAGTGGATACTGGGGACGCCTTTTTAAAGATAGGGGAACATCAGTGTTTTTGCTGCAACAAGATTAAAAAAAAGGATATTTGTTTAATGTTCCTTTATCCATTTATAGGAGTTCCAGTATCCATTGTATCCGTGGATAACTGAAACTGTGGATACTGAATCAGTGGATACGGGGGCATGCTTGTACAGCAATTCCTTCACAACTGAGTCTAGACTTTGGCAGCCAAGTTATAGCTGAAGGTGACTGGGTATGAACAGGCATGGAAATGGTGATCAAATTCAGCATGGTGCATTGATCTTGGGACGTGTTGTAGAAGAGATCCTAGAGTCAAAGCTTGGACAAACTTTGGACAAAGGCAAGGACTGCAGCAATACAGCCTCTTTGTCACTTTCGTGCCTTTTTGGACTGAATCCGAAAGTTGCTATGCCAGAATTGTCTTCCTGAAATATAAGACTGAGATCAAAAGTAAATAGGAAGGGGGGGAGGAAGGGAGAGAGTGTTCTAGTGGACTTTTGCCAATGTATGCCCTGTCCTTATCCAGGTGGTAGCAAACAGTGCCAGTGAATGCCAGCTTTTCTACCCCCCCCCCAAACTGGCATCCGTCACAGTTACAGCTCTAGCCAAATTGGCTGCATTTGATTGTTCACTTGTTAACTTGCTTAGTCGGTGACTTCTTAGATCGTGGCATTGGAAGGAATCCCTGCCAGGCTGCTACACTGCATATTGGGGAGGGAGGGATGGGATGATCATGAGATGCATGCAAAGGAGGCTTAACTGTTCAAAAGCTGGCAAAAAGCTGGTGCCTGCCATCTTCTCTCCTGAGTCTGAGGAATGGCTGTGGTTCAATATGGATGGGAATACAGGCATGCCCGGGTATCCACTGTTTCGGTACCCACAGTTTCAGTTATCCACGGATACCATGGATACTGGGATGCCTATTAAAAAGATAGGGAAACATTAAACAAATCTCCTTTTTTCCCTTGTTGCAGCAAAACCACTGATGTTCCCGAATCTTTAAAAAGGCATCCACAGTTTCAGGTATCCACAGTGAGGTCCAGAACGGAACCCCAGTAAATACAGGGGCATGCCTTTAATTCTTTCTCTCCATGAAGTGGGAAGGGACAGGGCCTTGGGAGGCTGGAGAGAGGTGAGAATGCCCTAATCTGAAGGCATTCCCAGGCCAGATCAGCCAACCTGCTACCCAAGGCACTGTGCATGAGCTTTTAATCTTGGAGTTTCAAGGCAAACATCCACTTCATTGGAGAGAAACAGCTTCTGCTGAGCTTCCGTTTCTGCTGAGAGGGGACGGGCAGAAAAAATAGTGTGTGGTGTGGTGGGGGACACTGACAGAGAGTAATGGCCCAAACCCAACTAACCTATGGCCCAAACCCAACTAACCTCCCAATGATGGCACAGCCTCCACTGTATCCTGGCAGGGGAGTTTGGTGCTAGAGGTCTCTAAAGGGACAATTGTCCCCTTGCCCCAGGGTAAGCCCCAGCAGTCCCTATGGATCAACTCTGGCCTGCGCCAGTGATATCACTGGCGCATGTCCACACTGAACTGTGAAGGCGGATCAGGCCTGAGAAGGGGGTTAAGATTGGGGGGGTGCCACTGCCACCAAACCTGCTCCCCTCCCAGGGCCTATAAGCTCCCACCCCACCCCATCTCCCCCCTACTCCACCCTCTCCCCCATTCCGTTCCCCCCCTATGCGCAGGCTGACCTGCTCCAGCAAGGTCTTTGTGGATCTGCTGGAGTGAAGACTCTGGTGTGCTAGGGAAGCCACAGGGGCCAGCAGCTGTATAGTGGCCGGTGGTATTTCTGGGAGAGGGTTGTAGGGATGGACAGGCCTGGAGTTGGTATGCCTGAGCAATATTGTGACACCTGCTCAACGGAGGGTGAAGTCTGAGGGAAAACCCGATTCAGGTCACAACTCAAAACCCCAAAAAGGGTTTGGAGAAAATAAAGTGTGGCCTGTCTCAGACAAATCAAGGCATACACACCTCTCACGCTTGGAATGCCAAGAGGCCTGCCATTAAACCCTGCCAAGGGCTGAAATCCTGTCCCAATCATAGCAAACCACCGCTTGTTGTACGTGCCTGTTGAATTTGGGGCTGTCATTCTGCATTTCCCATTAAAATGGATGAAAGGCAGAGCCTCTCTCTACCCTGAACGCTCCACAGTGAAGAAGCTTCAGTTGGCCTCATGGATGGGCCAGTTCTGACCATACCTTAAAAGCATCACAGTCCTCTTCCCCAAAACGAGCTGCTGCACTCCAATCCCATCTCTAGTTAAGGATTCCTGCCTGCCTGCCTGCCTGGTGCAACAGTAAAGGTGCTACATTGGGGCGGAGTCTGAAAGGACCCTGGGCCCCTCAATCGCAACTCTGAGTTCTAGGAAGAGATCTTTCCTTCTTTTGTGCCAATGCTCCAGATGCCAGCCCAACCACAGTGCCACCTAATGGCCCCTCTGGTAAATGCCAAATTGCTGGATGCTTCCTCTGCCCCAGAGTGGCAAAACTATGCAAGAAGTGCGGTTATTTTCTCTGTTGAGTTTTGGCTACCATCTTTGAGTCATCCAGAAGCAATCAACCCACTTGGCACTATCCCACATAGGTCCACTACCACTTTTTGAGTAACGAGCCCAAGAAGTGGGTCATTTATTTCCTAAGAAGTTTAGTGATCCAGTCCCCAGTTTTACAAGTGGGGGCCTGGCTGAATTGGCGTTTGCTACCCAGCGATGGGAAGGGGAGCAGAATCATTCTGTAATGAGGAAGAAGTTATTGTGTGCCTGTTGCATTACAGTATCACCTTATCCAGGGCTGGCTGAAGTCCCCTTGATGTCTGAGGCAGCATGCCAAATGCCAACCTTTTTATCCAGTGGTGTGCCAGCCTCCCATGCTCCAATGCTCTCACACCCCATTTCCTCTTCCTCCCTGTCCCCCCTTCCTTTTCCAATCTAGGGAGTGGGAGAGGCAGTGGAGGCAAGGAAGTAGAGCCCATCGATCTGCAGTCTGAGGCAACAGCTTCAGTTGGCCTCATGGATGGGCCAGCTCTGACCATAGCCTCCCTACCCTCTTCCCCAAAATGTGCTGCTGCAGTGCACTCCTCTCTAGTTATGGAATCCTGCCTGCCAAATGCATCCTTGCTCAGGGAAAAAAGCCTCGCTGATGTCAACTGACTTACTCCAAATGTACCTGTGGAGTGCATGGCAGTCTCAACCTCTTAGATTCACCTACGATTCTTAGTTTGGACGACTAAGCATAGTCTGATCGATCCCACCCCCCTTTCGTTTCTACGGTATCTTAGAGGGTGGTGGGCCTCGAGGCTGCCTTGGAGGAGAGGGGTAATCGACGGCCCGTCCATTTTATTAGACGCAGAGGACGAGAGCTTGCCTACTTCACTCCAGCCTAGAGAGGGGGGGGGGTTTGTCACTGTGTGTGTGGGGTGGGGACGTGAAACTCCAGCGGGATTACCCCTTTCCCTGCTGCTTCCTCTCTCCCTGCTCTATAGCTGTGTGATAACGGGGAAATCCCGCAGGTTATTTCCCCACGAATGCAGCGGCCCCACTCCAGATGCCGGAGAGGCGTCTGCGACCCGGCACAGCCAGCCGTCCTCTTCTTACCGTTACCCGGCGTGGCTGTTGTGGTTGAACTACTGCCGCCTGGAGCTGCTCCTCCTCGTGACCTGCTCCTCCTTACCCCGAGGGCCTGTTGGAAGAGCAGAGAACTGCGGTGTCTGCTGATTGCCTTGGGGGCTTCGCCGAAGCTCCCCTAATCCCAGAGCGCTGCGACACTCGCCCCTTTTCTGCTGAAGACCGCGGGGGGTGGGGGGGGGGGGGGGGGTGCTGCGCTGTCCCAAAGGACGTCCTGCTTCCTTAGTGATGCCATCCTGGAGAAGAGCGAGCTCATGAAAATAATGCCACCGGGGGGCGGGAAAGATTGGTGGCTGGGGGTGGGTGCGGGGGACGAGCTGCACGAGACGTGAGGATCGTGTTGCTCCGAACAGTCCTCGCTGCCTCAGCCACTACCCGTAGCTCTTTTTCATACAGCTCCTGCACGGCGGCGATACCAGGTTCGAAGCTGGCTGGCACTTTCTGCGCCTCTTTAGCATTCCGGCCTTCTTAGGAGGAAGTCAAGAAAGAGTTAACAGCGCCAAGGTGGCGAGAACAAAAGGGAACGCGAGTAACCAACGGGAGCGCGAAGCTTCTTTTTGACACCCTCTGGTTGGCTGCGAGTTATCCAATGCCTAGAGCGCGTTGGCTGCCTGTCAGGCCCCACGTGGGGGGAATGAGATTAGAGGCTGGTATTTATTGGCTGGCTGGGGGCCCCCTCATTGTTCAAGCCTGTCTCGCTGCCAACCCGGGGCCCTGCGCGCGTCGCCCTTCATCAATCAGCCTGCGTGTGAAAATAGCACATTTCTGACACTCCCTAACTCACTGCTTAACAATGTTAATGGGCCTAAATGTTTGGAGAAGGTGCCTGCTTATCCGTGGCTCGGGATATTTAAAGGCGCAAAGACCTTGCAGTGGGGAATGCCCCTTGATACGGCCAGACCCGTGGGGGGCGTGTTCCTGCTTGGTTGGACTGCGAGGGGAGCGGACACGGCTCTCCGCTTCCGAAGCAGTTTGAGTTCCAGTCCACTGAGAGCTCTCGTGAGAACGTCGTCGCTGCCAAGGCTGCGCGTGAGACTGAGGGGCTTGTCTCGGCGGCGCACGCGTTTAGGCAGAGGCAGCAGCCACTGTTTCACCTTGCCGTGATACCCCAGCCATCAGGGCACCATCTGTGGCGAGGTAGTTGCCTGTCCCAGCAGCTGGTTAGTGGGACGCGTAGATGTACACCCACCCTGTGCGATGCTGCTACACCATATTATGCATTACGATTGGACAGACGATGGGTAAGCAAGCTGAAGAAGAGCTGAGAAAAGAAGGGATTCCGTAACATCGCCAGCAGGGTGAATACCGTCAAGCAGCGCACGGACGGGAAAGCCGTCAAAAACGGATAGGAGATGCAAAGCAAGCAAGCAGGATTGCCACATTCTCTGATGGCAGGGCTCCTGTGCCTTTAAGCAGCCGCAGGACGTGCAGAAATCCAACCCTTTTACAGCTCCACTCGGTACTTCGTCTCCAAGCCATGCCTGTTGAATCGCTCTCTGTAGGTGCCCAGTCAGAAAAGGGTGGCCGCTCTCCAAGCACACGTCCAGCAATCAACCTGTGGCGTTTCCTTGCAAGAGATAATATTAGGGAGGAAGTCCTTAGCTAGGGTTCCCACATACAAACTGAGACAGAGTGCCTATTCCTTTAACCTGGTATAGAACAGAGAGAGAATTTGGGCAGGTGCAGCTCATCATGGGAGTGTTTCAAAAGCTGCACCTGCCTAAATTCTCTCTCTGTTCTATACCAGGTTAAAGGAATAGGCACTCTGTATCTGGTAACCCTCTCCTTAACCAATATCCGTGTACTTTTGGAATCGTAAAAGAGGACATTCAACAATATACATGTTGTCTTTCTCTCTTCAGCAAAGAGAACTTTCCATTTTGGAATCCCCTATCTTCCCTTCCTTTGAGGGGGCCTCTCTGACTCTCCATCCACCACAGAATGTAGCACACACCCCATTGGGACTGCTACACCAGGGCTAGAAAAATGTGTAGGATTTGGCTCTGAGTGTACTTATACTCTCTTTTTAAACCTAGTAGGACTGCACCATATTTACAGGGCAAAGGAGGAGGATTTGTTGGCCTGAGGTGTGTGTCTGGAGGGGGGGGGGGAGCTTTCATTAATTTTTTCCCATTTTTTTCCAGGTTCTGCTCACCAGCTTTCCCCAATCTGCAGTTCTGTATGAATGTGTGTGCTCAAATAGAGTTTTTCTTCTGTGTTATTGTGGCTGAGGATGGGCAGCAAAATGGACTGTTTGATA
The DNA here is from genome assembly GCA_029204185.1 of Lerista edwardsae. NCBI lineage: Eukaryota > Metazoa > Chordata > Lepidosauria > Squamata > Scincidae > Lerista > Lerista edwardsae. Next base: position 4,018,866 of record JAJKFI010000064.1, read on the forward strand.
GACAAGTGGAATGTAAATCTTAAAAGGAAATATTCCGACGGGATCCCTGGCACCTCCTCCTTTGACACTGAGTGCTGGGAATAAATGGGGATTCTGGAAGGCAGGTCAAGTGTGTGGGGAAACAGATGCAGAGAAAGAAGGAAAGCAAGATGGGAAAGGGCCTGGAGGGATGGGAACTTTGATAAAGGGAAGAGCCTGTGGTTGGAACTGGGGCTGGTGGGAAATGGAAGAAATAAAAGGGGATGGAGGCATGCTTGTGTTACTGCATGGGGGGAAATAGGAGACTAGGGTGAAAAGGAGATGCAGCTGGAGGAGAACTGGAATGTGATGCAGCAAGCTGTGGTTTTGGAAAGAGATACAGAGGTCAACACAGAATTAAAAAACAAACCCAGCTCTATATAAGAGGGGAGCCCTCTTTACCCTATACTCACCAATCCGTAACCCTTGCTGGGAATAAAAATCCCCCCGCCATAATATCCATATGGAGTTCCTACTGTTTTTTGGCAAGCAAGTAACACAAAAAGAAACTGCCCTGCTGGCTTCCTGCCAATCAGCAGCAGCCAGGCAGATGACATCAACTATACTCCCACCCCTGCAGACTCAGACCTGTCCTGACTATCGCTGTGTTCACAACTTTGCCGGCCTTCAGCCATGAGGGGCAGGAAAAAGGAATGTCTTCCTAGAGGACTGAAGCCAGAAGAAAGAACAACTGAGAGCACTAGGACCATCTGTGTCTCACTCACTACTCGGGTCTTTTCAAATGTTCTGACTGTCCTTGATAACTTCTGAGCATGTACAAGTTTCTATCAAACACAGAAATGGCCATCTATGTTCTAAATGCCAGCCCTGGTTTGGTTCCTGGGTGACACTTTCTGTGCACATGTGCAATATGTCTGGAATGGAATCCCAACGGATACAGGAGGATGCATGCGTTACATTTCTGCATCTATCTGGCTGAAAATTTTCACGGAACTTTCTTAGGGTCAACTTTGCATTTCTTATCACTTTAGTGCAAAATGGGCATGAAATAAAAATAACTATAAGCTCAAACCTCTGATGCTGTTTTTATGGACACCTTCTAAACCCCTGCACCTAACTTTTTGAAATTTAGTAAGAATCATCACTAGGGAAATGTCCACATTACCCATGAGTTTCCCTGAAAAGACATGTAGCAATTTTTAAAAAAATTTTTACATTCCAATTGCAGCAGTGGTGTCATCTATAAATAAGGAACGGGAACGCTGGGCGGGACTTCCGCGTGATTGGCTGCCTGCCCGTCCCGTTCTGGGTGCCTGCTCTCCGGGGGAGATGGGTGGGGGGCGTGCCAGAGCCTGGGCGAGCGGCGGTGGTGCACGCAAACCGGGAGCAGCCCCCCCCCCCGAGGCCAAGGCAGCCGCGGAACGAAACGGGCGGGCTGCCAATCATGTGGAAGTCCCGCCCAGCATTCCCGTTCCTTGTTTATAGATGACACCACTGAATTGCAGCACCTATTTGGATAAAATTTATCTGACTTTGTTCCCATGTGGAGGGCTTCCATGCCTGTAAATTTTTATTCTGAGAAAGAATTAAAAAGATCAATGCATTGAATTTCGCCCTTTGAAATAAATGGAAAACTATATAAAAAATCAAAATTGAAATGAACCAACTGTCTGAATAAGCACAAAGCAAAGCAAATTGTTGAAATGAGCCAACAAAATAAATTAAGCCACCAAATGAAGCAACAAAGCAAAATCCAAAATGATTGTTGTTGTTTAAAAAAAAAACATATCTGCATTGCTAGATAATACACAACAGTATATTGCAGTGATTTTGAAACGGGGTAGTTGCTGTAGCTTAGTTTGAGTTGCCAACTCTGACTGAAGCTATTCCTGGAGACATTTTTTCAGGCACAATGTCTTTAGCCAAGGAGGCCCTGTTAAAATCTTCAAGATTGCTTTCACTTGGTCACTTGACCAAGTGGTCACTTGAAGATCAACTTTGATTCTTTGAGATTCCAATCCAATCCTGTAGGATTGTCAACCCTGAATTCAGGAGTAGAACACAGCCTGTAATTTATATGCAACAGGCCCAAAATTCAACCTGTGGCATCATCAGGTAGACCTGGGAAAAACTCCTATATGAAACTCTGGAGAGCTGCAGCGGATCTGTGTAGATAGTACTGAACTAGGTGGGTCAGAGCCCAAGCCTATGCCTGTCTACTCAGAAGTAAACTATTGTAGTCAGTGGGGCTTACTCCCAGGAAAGTGTGGATAGGCTTGCAGACTCAGTGGTCTGAATCAATAGAAGGCAACTTCCCACCCCTATGGAAAAATTTCCACATAAATTTCTGCCTTGTATGTCTGTTACAACCCTCTTGAAGATTGCTGAGAATTCTGGGGGCATGTTGTAAGGCAGTGTAAGTCCTTTGCCAGTATCCTTGGGTGGCAGGGATGGACAGGGATGGACAGGGAGACGGAGCACCTGAGGCCTGGGGAATGAGCATCCTCAGACCTCTGCAGCATTCATGCCCATTCCGACCACCAGGAAGAGCCAGAAGCTGCAGACCGTCCAGCTGCCTGGGAGCAAAGATGCAGGGGTGTCAAGCAGACAGGCAAGATATCAATTCATGACATACTGTATAAATACAAACAGTGGAGCCAAAAATTTAAAAAACAAACTGGAAGCTAAAAGACCATTGAGAGGATCTGAAATGCTGCCAGCAACAGGGGACAACAGGATGGACTTTGTCTGATTGAACAAAGATGGTATCCAGTGAGCATGTTTGGAGGGAGAGTTTTTAGGTATCACAAAGACCTTCTCTTGGTAGACAGACGCTGTGGAACAAGAGCATGCAGGAGTGAGATGCCGTCATCTCCTGTTTGTGGGCTTCCAGTAGCAACTGGTGGGTCACTATGGGAAACAGGATGCCTTTGGCTTGATCCAGCAGGGTTCTTGTGATGTTCTTATGTGTCTGAGGGCACAATCCTAGCCAACTTTCCAGCGCTGACATAGCTGTGCTAATGGAGCATGTGCTCCATTGTTAGGGGACGTTCACGGAGGCCTCCTCAAGGTAAAGGAATATTTGTCCCATCACCTCGGAGCTGCATTGTCCTTACCTCAGTGCTAGAAAGTTGGTTAGGATTGCACCTTGAATTCAGACAGTAGAGGCCCTTACAGAAGAGCCTGAAGGTTTTAAGTTTTAAGTTTAAGAGAAGGGTTAAGATTCGTGTGTAAGAAGATGGTTCTTTAGATAAGCTATATAGGTTGACGCCACATCACCGTCAAATTGAAGCTTCCAGTAGGATGGAACTCCTAAGAAGTCATTCTGAAGAATGTTACTCTCCTACTTCTCTTTTTCTCATGATACCAGTTCCCCACCCCAGGCGGTTGTCAGCCCTGAAACAGGTACAGATACAGCCACAAATGAGGCAGACACGGCCTTTTTATCCCATGCTCCATTTATTATTTTTATTATTATTAATTCCCACAGATGTTTTCAATGTTCAAAGCACTTTGAAATTCTTATCCTGTTCACCCTCACAATTCTGTAACAGTATGCTCAGAATAGCTTGCCCAAAACCACCTAGTGAGTTTCATGCCCGAGTGGAGATTTTAGTCAACATTTATTTACACCCAACACCAACATGCAAATCATTGCATCTCGTTAGTGCCACATGTACAGCTGCAGCCTCACATCTTCTGTAGCCACTTTCACAGACAGGGAAAGAAAGCAGGAAGCAAAGGTCTGCCTTAGAATGGAGAGACATTTGGTGATCTGATCGTTTTAGGGCGCAATCCTACCCAAATTTCCAGGATGGAACATAGCTGTGCCAATGGGGCATGTTCTGCCTTCTGCAGTGGAGTAGTAGTCACGGAGGCCTCCTCAAGGTAAGGGAATGTCTGTCCCCTCACTTCAGAGCTGCATTGCCTTTACCCCAGGGCTGGAACGTTGGTTAGGATTGTGCCAAAGTTAGTTCATTGCTGGTTCTCACGATGTCTGCCTGAAATATTGGAAGTTCTGCTTCAAAACCCATCTTGTCTTTATGAATTTGGGGTGGAGAAACGGGAGTAAAGAGGGATTTTATGAAGGCAGCTTCCAAAACTTCTGCCGTACAATTTGGAATCATTTCAACATGACCCCAAGAACTGGGAAACCAGAGAGCACCGTCGTCGTTCCCAAAGTCTTCTGAAACTCTTGCAATTGTTAAATCAGCCGCATGATTTTGGGCCCTCCAGGGACAATGGCATTAAGCCTAAGTTTATTAAAGACAGTTTTGTGAGCAGCCTCCTAAGCCCCTCTCCTCAAACTGTCATATTTCCTCCACCATGAATAGCATAAATACTAGGGCTCTACATTCAGCTTTGGATAAATGCCAGGCAGAGCCATAAAAGCACTATTTAACTTCCAGATCTGAAATCTGAAGATCTTCAACCACAAATGGAGTTCAGGTAGCAGGAGGAATGGTTTTGGATGCAGCGCTTATTAATGCTGAAAAACAGTCTATGCTGCAGAAGCTGGCTAGCAGGAAGCACCCATTACAGGGTCAATAGAAGATGGAGAAGTAGCAGGGGAGAAAGAGAGAGGGGGAAGATTCAGGAAAGTTTAACGAGAAGGATCGCAAAGCAAGCATACTCTGACGGTTGACTGCGCTTGGGAGGCTGACAAATCTCAGGATTGGACAAGACAGGTCGAATTCTTCATTATTCTAGTGTGGTCTTGAAGAGAGCGGGTAGATTAAGTTAGACAGGGTATTTGGTTATATCCTAACTTGAGTGACTGCTGGGAGTTTTTCTTTTTCTTTTTAAGTGCTATAACATTTCAAGGGCTGCTCTCATGTACTGTTCTGAGTCCCAGTTGCTGCCAGTTCACTTCACTAATCAAGGCTGAGTGAAGCGAGCCTTTCCCAGTTCTGAGTGAGTGGATACTTCCAGCCCAGCCAAAGGATTAGTTTGAACTGGTAACTCCTGGGACATGACTTTGTAGGGATAGCTGTCATTTGCGGGGACGTTCCCTCTTGTTCTTACCTTCACACCCCCACAGAACTGGAGCCAAACTACATGCTATGCTAATAACCTGCTTGGCTTTGACATAGTTTTTCTGAGCTCAGTAGCAGCTGCAGTGTGTGTGTGTGTGTGTGTGTGTGTGTGTGTGTGTGTGTGTGTGT
>JAJKFI010000064.1:4024019-4044663 GCA_029204185.1 Lerista edwardsae
GAGAGAGAGAGAGAGAGAGAGAGAGAGAGAGAGCGCAGGTCTGACCCAGATCAGGACCGTGGGAGGAGGTTTTAACCCTTTGCCCCATCTTTGCAACCCCTGTTTGGATGGCCACCCCCTTAGCTGCATTTTGGCCCAGGAGGAAATCTATTCCATTCGCAACAGACTCCTTTCATGCTACACTGAGATTTATTTTAAGATCATCAGAACTTAATCTGAACCACAGCTGAGTCCCAGAAACTGTTTTCAATCTTAGGACTCTGCCTTGGAACATGAGAATGAGAGAGCTTGCCCCTAAGGGCCAGCTCAGTCATGCACTGACATCATGATTCCCACTGCTTGATCACTCGGCACGTGATGATTTGCCGTTGACTTTAAGAAGAATGGGAAGCCATTGTGCTGTGATGTGAGGCAAGCGGTATGCAGGTTCAGTTTGCAGGCTTTGATCTGTAAAGAGCAGGCTCATGTGTGTGATGCTCATCAAGCGATGAGTATGCACATGTGAACCAGTGCTAAGCATGTGCAGAGGGCCTTCCACCTACTCCAAGGGTGCAGCCAGACATCTGGAGTTAGGGATCAAGGTTTCTAGGTCAAAGGTTATTGACCACTGTAGATGAGTTAGCTTGTGAAGCAGGCTTGCTTATCAGCGGTGCGCAAGCCCTTGAATGTAATCTTTCCCTCTTGTACACAGATCTCTGTGGCAGACTCACCCCAACTGAGGAATATCTGGGGGTGGAGAATTGGATTTTGAGGCATGCATTGACCCTCCTTACATCAATTAGGGTGCAATCCTAACCTGGAGTTAGACTGGCATGCTTAGGCCAGCAAAGTTTGGCCAGGACAAGGGACACTGTTAAGTATGTTTGGACCACTCTGAGTCTAAAAAGCCCAGCACACAGACGTGCACCATCCTCCCTGACTCCGAGAGTGGTCCAAGCACGCTTTACAGTGGTCCTGTGCCAGCCAAACTTTGCTGGCCTAACTGTGCCAGCCTAACTCCAGATTAGGATCGCACCCTCAGTCTGACTTGGACCCTCATGCATATATATAGTATAATATCTGTGATACTGCTGTCATTCCAGGCTGGAGGATTATGTTGTGGCTGATTAGCTTTTGAAGCCTCCTTTGTGCTTGTGTTGCTTTTCACCCTGAAAGTTTCACTAAATATATCTATTTGCTGCTCTTGTCTTTTTGCTAAGACCTTGATCACATTGTAGGGCCAATGTGGCAGCAACAGTCTCACATCTCTGACTAACTGTTTTCACTCCAGACCCTGAAGGTAGTTCCTGCTACTTGATTTTGCCCTGTTCCTAATTAATGCCTACTTGGCATTTGACTCTTTTCACCCTAGCTTTGAGTGTTTTGGTATATGGCTTTGAGATGCTCTCTTTCATTTGCTCCACTATGTCATTTAAAATTTGGCCCTTGTGCCCAATATCTCTGAGGGTTTGCTTCACACATGCCTACAAGTAACTTGATCTCTCAGCACTTGTTGACCCTCAGCTGAATGTGTGAATTACCTCTACTGGGATAAAAATGCATTGTAGGTGATATGGCATTTGAGCACTGAAGGCTTTTTCCCCACGGGAAAATCATCACTTGATGGTAAAGTTCTCAAGTGATGACACAGATTCCTCCTCTTACCCTAGATTGGGAATAATTTGGTGTTGGAGAGGACAGGGACATATAAATGCCTGAAAGTATTCTGTTCCTACTTATGGGTTCTTCATCAAGCTTAAGAACATAAGAAGAGCCCTGCTTGATCAGGCCAAGGGCCCATCTAGTCCAGCTTCCTGTATCTCACAGTGGCCCACCAGATGCCTCAGTGAGCACTAGATATTTGCATCTCATTGCCACTCCCCTGCATCTGGCTCAAGATTATTAAACAAAATAGGATGCTATCTGGGACACAACTGAAAGGGGCCAAAACTTGGCTCTCCTCTTATATACTATAGTCTTCAAAGACAGAAGGCAGGTAAGACAATACCCTGCATTGTTCCCATGGGCACTACTTTACTTCTAGGCATTTTGAGTAAAATGCTGCATTTGGGAGAAAAGTTGTGGTGGGGACAAAAACCAACAGCCATTCTTGACAATTTTGATGCTCAGTTTCCCTGCTGGAAACTCCATTGAATGGGATGGGTGCAACGGGACCATCAGTTTGCTTCATGGTTTACAAAGTAGAAAAAAAAATGGATAACTGCCCCCCAAAGCTTGTATTTAACACAGGGAAGGCAGCAAATAAAGTGGAGGTGGGCAAAGAATATGCTTTTTTTTTTTAGTTACAGTACAATCCTTTACATTGTATAGTATAGCTCAGAATCCCATCATGAGGATAGCTGCCTCCCCTGGTGCTTTAGGGAGTTGGTCCCTTTACACAAGCTCCCTACTTTTCTCATGGCTTTCTTAGAATGGAAAAGAGGCAACTCTGCCTGCTGCCTCCCCAGTGATTGGTGAAGCAGGTGTCCTGCCTCTTTTCATTGGAAGTCAAGTCATCCTGCCTGTTTAGGATTGGAAGCCAGCCATCAACTTCTGGCTGTTTCCCTTTGTATTGTAGTGTGTGGGTATGTGTGTGTTGCCCAGCTCATTGGCTCTGCTGGAGAAGGAAGGAGCGGTGCTGAAAGGCAAGGTATTTTTTTATTTTTGTTTGTGGGGTCCGTATGCTTTGCTTTTTTACTTGTTGAGTCTGGTGAGGCTCTGCCTCCACATCCCTGTCTCATGATAACAGGCATTTTGCTATACAAATGCCTTGTACTTGGTGTGCGTCTGCTGGCAGTCGGTGTGGATGGCTTTTTGTGTGCCTGGTTAAATATATATTTGCTGTTTGTCTAGCCAGCTGTTTCTTAAAGAGCGACAGTATTAGCATCTCTACATGCAGTTGAAGTTGTTTCAGTAAGCAGCATCCAATCCTAACAAACTTTGGAAACTCAACAAGTCTTCACTTTGTCCTCTCCTCCACATCCCACTCCCCATGTAAATGTAGAATCCTCTGTCTGGAACCAATCATATAAAACTGGCTGCACCAGCCTCTCCCTGCCTCCTGTGGAACAATAGTTGGCTCCGAAGCCTTCAGGGACATGCCTGTGCAATGTGTTCGAAAGAAACTGACAAAGTCTCTTTGTAGCTTTCCAGCTGCAGGTCAGACAGATGCGAGTACAGTCACATCATAAAGCTGATAAAAACAGCTGGGCGATAGTGGCCGTGGTGCACATCCCATGGGAAAAGCAAAAGGGGAGGCCTGTTCTCAACTTTGATAAATTTGGCGTCCTGGAGACCTTTCAATGATGGCCAGAAGTAGCAACATTTTGCTAAACTAAACGACATCCTTTCCTTTGCCAGACTGGCCATTCCTGCCAACAGAAAAGAGCAGCACACTTCTGGAATTGTTCCTTGTGATGAGCAGTGACGTAATGACACTCCAAAACAAAAAGCGATGGCGTACTCAAAATGGCGATGAGGAATGAGCGATGCCACTGCACTTTATGTTGCTTCTTCTGCTGCCTTCTTCTAATGCAAGAACTGTTGCTTCCTCTAATGCAAGAGGCTGCCACCTGCAAACCAAGAACAGATGCTTGTTTGGCAGTCGTGAGAAATGTTCAAGTACAGAAGTTGTCATTACACCCTCCTTCGTAGCCAAGTCCCAGTATGCAACAGAAAGCAACTTTACGTTCCTTCCTTACAGCTCAATCCTATGCATATCTACTCAGGAGTAAGCCTCACTGAAGTCAATAGGACTGACACCCAGGTAAGTGTGTGGTTCCCAAAGTACGAGCCATTGCTCCCTGGGGAACCTTGGAAACCAGCTCAGGGGAGGGTGACCAAATCTCATAGCCGCAAAAGAGGACCCAGCCCCCCCAAAATGTTGGACAGTCAAGAAAAATGTAGGACCACAAATAAAAGCTAAAAACACTGATATGATGATTTTGGGGTGTCTTGTCCTCATAAGAGCCCCACTGGATCAGGCCAAAGGCCCATCTAATCTAGCTTCCTGTATCTTACAGTGGCCCACCAGGTGCCTAAGGGAGTTTAGTAGACAACAAGATGCTTGCATCCTGTTGCCACTCCCTTGCACCTGGCAATCTGAAGTAGCCTACTATTAATGTAAGGAGGTTGCGCAACCCATCATGGCCTATAATAGCCCACAATGGACTTTTCCTCCAGAAATCTGTCCAGTCCCCTTTTAAAGGCATCTAGGCCAGATGCCATCACCACCTCCGGTGGCAAGGAGTTCCACAGCTTAATTACCCGCTGGGTAAAAAAGTATTTCCTTTTATCTGTTTAGCTCTCCCAACACTCAATTTCAGTGGATGTCCCCTGGTTCTGGTATTGTGAGAGAGGGAAAAGAACATCCCTCTATCGAACATCCCTCATCCCTCCCGTGCATAATTTTATGCGTCCTCCTTTAATGCAACCCAATGAACGAAGGAACAAAGGACACACACACAATTATGTGTGGGGCAGCCCCTCTTAATGCTGGCATCCCTTATCTGTCTTGAAATGTAGGACATTTTGAAATTTTACCCAGGACAGAAAGTTGAAATGTAGGACATAACCTGGAAAAGGAGGACATCTGGTCACCCTGCCCAGGGGAGCCACAGAATCCTTGCAAAAAACTCCACTACCCGAGTATACAATGTACATTGCATAGGACTGTGGCCCTAATGGGGAGCCACGGCCAATGGCTCAGTAAAGTCAAGGGAGCTGCCAGTTGAAAAGGTTTGGGAAGCACTGGTATATCAGATTGTAGCCTCAGTATTGTTTCTTTTTTAATCTAAGGCTGCAAGCCTATAATTTTTCTGGTAGTAAGTCCTATTAAACTTTGAGGTCGTTAATTGTCACTAAATCTATCTCTTCCTAGCACAACAAGCAGAGGAGAGATGAAATCCAGACCTCTCTCTCCTGGGGCCCCTCATTCAATGAAATGAAGCAAGCCGCCATGCACCTTCTTGGGGGAATGATCCAACCTCACATCTTCCCTCCTTCCAGCCAGCTCCTTTTCCCTATCAATCAATCAATCAATCAATCAACCAACCGACTGACCGACCAACCGACTGATTGATCGATCATCTGCATTTCTGAGGACAGGACAGACTGATGCTTATGCTCCTAGATAAATTTCTCAGTTTGCTTTCTGTGGGGCCTGATATCTCAGGCCTTTGAAAAGATTTCACACACAGTACCTGGCCATTCCTGCTGATGGTGTCGTCATTCTTGTTTGGGAAGAAGTCCCAATTTTTTGCTCCACCTTGACATCCTTCAACTGCACTCCTGACCTTAGGCAGGGCCAGCCACTACTCTGGTCACCCTAGACCAGTGATCCAGTGACCAGACCCAACCCATCGTCTGTGGACCACAGGTGGTCTGTAAGACCCCAAGAAGTGGTTCAAGAGAGGTCTCAGGAAAAAAAACCAACCCTTTCATCACTTCCAGTGCCTTGCCAAGCGAGCGCTTCCCCAAGGACCACCGGAGAGGGCAGAAAACGGACAGCCCACAGCCAGCACTTTGAGTGTCTTGTTGAATGCTCCCCCATAGACTGCCAAATTTAATTGTATTTTTTGTGTGCAAAGGGTGGCGGTGGAGTAGGGGCATTGCATGTGGTCTACAATGACTCCAATTTTTGCTTCTGTGGCCTGTGGCCTCCTAAAGTTTGGGAATCACTGCCCTAGACAGAGGGGTTATCTACTGAAGCAACTTCAGAGATCAGCAATCAGATAATGAGAACTTCAGTTTTCTTTTAAGGTTCTCACAATCCCGGTGGTCTGGAAAATTTGGAAGTGGAATGATGGATTATTCTTCAGGGATTCTGACATCTGAAAGCAAATAAAAGGAGCAGATGCCAACATTTAAATTAATTTTTTAAAGACCATGTGATGAAAGCATCACATAGCAAACTCTTTCCTTTGCTTCCACATTATTCTTAATGGATAGGATGTGGAGGGGGATGATCTCTTAAGGCTGCAAGCCTATAACACTTTCCTGGGAGTAAGCCCCATTGAACACAATGGGATTTTCTTTTGAGTAAACACAATTACTCTTAGCGTCATAGACAGACAATGCTTTGGGTGTAATTATAGCCAGTCTTCTACTTTTGTTCATCCTGGTTTCTGTAAGCCTTTATTATTTATTTGCCCTGTTTGGTATTTTTTCAGTGCTGCCACATCCTTTTGGAAATGAGTTGCTTGGAAATGTACAAGGTACTGATGTACAATAGATTGATACAAGTGTATTATGTGCTTGTTTTGCCTTTTGGGTCTTCTTTTGTGCATTGTTCCTTAAAACTCTTGAGGCTCTGAAATTTACTTCCTGTTCCATTTCACCTATTCCCCTGAAAATGTAAAGAAGCCATAACAGATAGTATGCTTAGTCCAGATCCTCTAAATCTCTCTCTCTTCTTTTCTGCCCAACCAAAAACATAGCTGGAAATTTCAGAGCACAGTCCTAACCTGGAGTTAGAGCACAAGGGACACTGTAAAGTATGTTTACAACTCTCGGAGTCAGGGACGATGTGTTCTGGCCCCTAGACTCCGAGAGTGGTCCAAACATACGTTACAGTGTCCTTTGTGCTGGCCAAACTTTGCTGGCCTAACTGTGCCGCCCTAACTCCAGGTTCGGATTCCTCCCCTCAATGTAATAGTGGATGTTTGGTGGTTTTAGAGAACTACTTTGAATTCTTATTTGCTTAAATCTCAGGGTCAAAAACTGAACTATTAATAGTCACATTTTTTTTTGAAAGGCAGGTACAGTTCTACAACCACAAAACACAACATTTCATTTGCCTCTTGATTATCCAGTTATGTTTTCCATGGTCTTGAGGAAACTCTTTGCAGCCTGAATCCTCTCCTTGCCCTGTAGTTTCTGGTTACATCTCCCCTTTTTCTAGATAACTAAGGACCATGTAAATGAATAATCCATTTCCCAAGGCAAATCCTTGGAGCACCTTATTTATCCTTTACTTCTCTTCACAATCTTGCATGTGTAGTGCTTTCCTAGACTGCTCACCACTGAAAGATGCTTTGCCAGAACATAGCATCTGCATGCAAGAGATTTCATCTGTTACTCTGTTTGAAATGTCTGCCAGCTGTAAGCACAAGAGCATGTGTGCACCCTTCCCCCACTTATACACAAAATTAGACGAGGCCCTTCACATCTGCAGCTTTACTGATGGGACTGGTCATGCCAAGGACATACCTTCCAACATTTTGTCAATGGAATAGTCATCACTGTTCACATCCCAAGTCCTCCTTCATCACCTGCTCTTCATTGTATTCATTTGCTCTGTAACAGCCTAACCTGCACCAGCTTTTGAAGCAGGGTGTGCTGTTAACTGATCATAAAAGTTTCCTCTAAAAAAAGGTGCAATAAAATGTTGCACATCACAAAGGATCTGATTGGATTTGTAAAATAGCTGTAATTCAAACACATGTAGCAACATTTACTATTTGGATAGGGCAGTGGTTCTCAAACGTTTTAGCACCTGGACCCACTTTTTAGAATGGCAATCTTTCCAGGACCCATCAGAAGTGATGTCATAGCCAGAAATACTGTCTTTGTGCTTTCCTGTGAATGCAGCAATACAATGGATTACTTCTCAGCCATTTTCCAATAGCAAAGTGATTTAGAAAGGAAAACCTTGACATTAGCAAAACAACCACACAGCCCTTTCCAGCATCCAATCTTCCCATATTTTCAATATGGCTGTTATAGGTGCTTCACAACCCACCTGAAATTGGCTCGTGACCCACTGACCCACAATTTGGGAACCACTGGGATAGGGAGTTATTAGGAGAATGGAAGGGCTGTAATGTACAGTTTTGGGATTTTCTGTCTCTACGCACATGCATTTATTTACATGTGCATTTGAGACTAGATGCATCACACATACCCTTCTCATATGTTTAAACAATAGACTGGGAGAGTGGGGCTGAAATCTGAAGGACTCCACTATATGCCAACCATATTTTCAGAGGATACCTCTGAAACTTCTCATACAGTCAGAGGCTGCCATCTTCTCAAAAACTGAAAACAGGAATAATGCTTTCTAGGTACAGTGATGAGAAAATGAGGTACAGCAGTCCTCTCATCTCTAGGAACAGTTGGAACTATTACCAATAAAACTGAACTTAAAAAAGAACTAAACCATCAGCTCACTGAAGATGGCAGTGCCCACACTGTCAGAGGGAGTTCGTGCTCAGTTAATTTCACAGTACGACATAGTTTAACCATCTTGGCTTCTTACCCATAGATCGACAGGATGGAAGGGTTAATTTGAGATGCATTCTCAGGTCTTCCCCAAAGGTAATGTCTATACCTTTAAAACATCAATGTAGCATATTGTGTACAGATAAAGGATTTTTATTACATTTATTTTGAAATTTATACTCCAATCTTTGATCAAATGATCCGCAGGATGGCTTTCAACAGACTGAAATACTGTAATACAGAACACCCACCCACCATCCCAAACTTCAGTCTTGCTGTCAGACTGGGAAGACTTGGATTCAAATCCCTGCTTGCCCATAGGCAACTAGCCAAGGCCTTGTCCTCTTAGGCTTGCCTATCAAACTCTTTTCTGCCACATTCCCCATCTTTGAACCAGGAGATCACTTGTCCTGGCAATTCATGAAAGTCCCTGGAGGAAGGCAGGTCTACAAGCCACTCTAATGAAAGGGTTGTCCTGATTTCCACTTCAATATCCTTGGCAGAGGCCAGGCTTCTCAGTGGCGCATTTCACACCCCAGGCAGATTTAATACCCAGGAAAGATGGCCCCTCCTCCAGTACACTACTGTCTCATGTGCACTCCAATTGATGTAATGCGTAGTGTTTTCTGTCCATTCCTCCTTTGGGAATGCTCCTGGACTCCAGGAGCTGGGAGTGCTCCTGGACTCCAGGAGTCTTTGGTTTATTCCTTACCAGTGAAGGGAGAGGCCTAGATATTAATCCTGAACTTCTGTTGAGGCAGACCACCTTAACCATTGCTGCAGTTACTCAAACAACTGGATTGCTTAGTGGTATGGGCTCCCTCCCTATTTATTTCTGCATTCATACCTGCCTTTCTCATCATCAGATTTCCCATCAGATATTATTCAAGACAGTTTTCACAGGCAGGCTGTCCTAGACCCAACATGAGTCTTTACAATTTTGTTGTATACATAGAACCTTACAGTCTCCAGATGTTTTCCTTCTATTTTTCTAGCTGCACAGTACAGGACATACCTTGAGCTTCCACAGACAGCCACAAATCACGCCAAGCAGGGGATCTCCAATTGTTTTCCCTCTTGTCAATGGACATTCTCAGCTTCCAGACCAACCTCTCTCCTCGGCACGCTAGCGACTCCTCTCTCTCACCAAGGGCCATGACAGCTTGTCAGGGACTTCTGGTTTCTCTTCCAGGCACAAATTGGGCTGCTCCCACTTAGCTTCAGGCAATCAACATGCAGACCACACAACCTTTCTGGCTAAAAAGAACTCCACGGGGGGGGAGGGGGGGGGGGGGGGGGGGGGGGAGGCCAGTTTCCCACAGCACAACAGAGTGCTGTGTTATCCCAGCCCACTGAGGGGCTTGCTCCTTGCCTGAAGCCCTGGGTCAGACTATAGAGAGTAAAGACTCTGCCCCAAGCTTGCACCAACTGGGACCTTGGTCCCTCTTCACCCCTGCACAGTGTCTTTTCTAGTGGCTGTTGCTGGTGGTGGTCTGCATTTTTTTAAATATTGCGAGCCCTTTTAGGACAGGGAGCCATTTAACTTTATTTTTTGCTTGTAAACCGCTTTGAGAACTTTTTGTTGAAAAGTGGTATATCAATACTATTTGATTGATTGATTGGTGCTTTCCCACTTCTTTTTCTTTCTCCTGGCCAGTCTCCTTTCCCCTTGCACTGTCATGCAACGCCCTCTTCTTCAGCGTCTGTACCTCCAAGTAATCTTCAATTTCCCTAAAGTGCCAACGGCCTCTTCCTCCTTTTTCCCCTTCTCCATTTGCACCATCACATGTGCCCAGTGGTGTCATCTAAATGATTTAAGAACAGGTACTCACTTTTGATTGGCACGTGTCAGGACCTGCCCACCAGAAGTGACGTCATAAGCCGGAAGTGAGGTAGTGGCAGGAAGTGACATGAAAAAAGCCCTTTTTGAGGCCTCAGACAATTTTAAACTGACCCAACAGTTGCAACAGTATTCCACAGCACCCCCAGAACATGTTAAGGAGGCCTGGCATCATGTTAAAGTGACCCAACAGTTCCAAAACCTCAGAGCAGCTCATTTTTCAGTGGCAAGGCAAGGCTCCCCTCGCTGCCTGCCTGCCTGCCTGCCTGGCTCTGAGAACGTGCAGGCAACTCAAACATGCAGGAAATTCAAACGTTGCAGGGGGCGGAGTTGACGAGTGGGCGGGCGAATGGGCGGGGCCAGCCATAATCCTAGAAACCAGTACTCGCGTACCCCCTGCATGACATCACTGCATGTGCCTTTCTCTTCATAAGGATTTATTTTCTCTCTTTCTTCCTACCTAGAAACAGTTGATGCTCACTTGTTGTCTGAGTGATTGTTTGTGTACATTATATTGCATTTTTTATTTTCCCTGCCAATTATTGCACTACTGTATTATCCCCTCAATAAAAGCTTTCTCTTGTCACACCCGTATCCTTGCCTCCCTCCTCATTTCATGCCACTGCATTGCGCTGTGCCAAGAGCCACTGGATTTGATCCCCATGCACAGAGTCCATTTCCCAAGGTGTGCTAGTGGCATTTATTTTAGGGCATGCCTGGTAACAGCCACTACTTCCACGTAATTGAGCTTGCAAGATAACCCCCTTATTTCAGCTCACACTCCTCTGAAGGAAGAGCAAGCTGCAAATCTGAGTTCGAAAGTGCCTCTGTTCATTCACCAGTCTTCTTGCCAAGCTTCCTCTCACACCTGCTGCAGCAACTGGGAACCCAATCCTACCCAATTTTCCTGGGCTTGTGCAGCCTTGCCAATGGAGCATGCACTGCATCCTGCAGTAGTCGGGCAGCCATGGAGACCTCAGTCATGGAGACCTCAAGGTTTCATTGCAGCTGCACAGGTGCTGGAAAGTTGGATAGGATTGGGCCCTGGGACTTTTGTCTCACAGCAGGTGAGGCAGGAGGGTGGGTGTGAGGACTCAGGTGCCTGAGGGAGGACATGATTGAGACATACAAAATTATGCATGGGATGGACAGAGTGGATAGAGGAATGTTCTTTTCCCTTTCTCACAACACCAGAACCAGGGAACATCCAACTAACATTGAGTGGAGAGAGAGAGAGAGAGAGAGAGAGAGAGAGAGAGAGAGAGAGAAAACAGATAAAAGGAAATACTTTTTTATCCAGCGAGTAGTTCATCTGTGGAACTCCTTGCCACAGGAGGTGGTGATGGCATCTGGCCTGGGTGCCTTTAAAAGGGATTGGACAGATTTCTGGAGGAAAAGTCCATCGTGGGCTATAGGCCATGATGGATGGTCTCCTTATGTTAAAAGTAGGCTACTCCAGAATGCCAGATGCAGGGGAGTGGCAACAGGATGCAAGCATCTTGCTTTCTCATGTGCTCCCTAAGGCATCTGGTGAGCCACTTTGAGGTACAGGAAGCTGGACTAGATGGGCCTTTGGCCTGCTAGTGGGAGCTCTTCTTGTGTTCTTAAGGCCAGATTGGGTTATAAGTTTTATCTCAGAAATTTACCTCAGAAGTTTACCTCAGAATTCCAGCTACAAGGGAGTGGCAACAGGATGCAGGCATTTTGTTCTCTAAGGCATCTGGTGGGCCACTCTGAGAGGCAGGAAGCTGGACTAGATGGGCCTTTGGCCTGATTCAGCTGGACTCTTCTTACGTTCTTATGACTGGCAGGGGGAATGGAGTGGCTGAAACCTCACTCAGCACATTGAATGATGCAGGTGCTGCCCGTCTCTGGACGAGGACTTGGAAGCCCTTGTATGCAGCTGCAGTTCTTAGCACAATGATGACTCCCAATCTACGTGAATTGGTTTGCTGTAACAACTGCAACAGTCAGGCCCCCATTTCCATGCAGGCAGCCTGGCTCGTAAAGCAAAGCGATCACACAGAGCAATGCAGAGTGCCGATCAGAATCGCACAGCACTTCCAAAAGAGATCTTTCTTGACATCAGGCCTCCGGAGGCAGGAGGCCTATTTGCAACGAGAGGCTTTCGATGTGGCCAGGCCAGAGCCACCGAGGCAACAAAGCCCATTTAAACAAAGGCCAGGTAGACGAATAAATCAGCCAGGAGATCAAATTTCCGGTGCACCAAAAAAAGCCCCTGTAAAATCCAGGAGAAAATTGACCTGTCAAGGGAATAGATGGACAGTGAGATCAGGCATGCCTTCCTCAGACGTCGGCCCCTCCCTGGGAATCCATGTGGTGATGCCCACTCTAGCCACAGAGACGCGCCCACTCCCATCATGCATGCAAAGGGAGGTGATGCATTTAACAGGCCGCTGAGCCTTTGGAGGGGCAGCGGGGCCTCCTGCACAGCCGTGACACAGCTGTAGCAGCAAATAAGACAATAAAACAGATGAAGACCAGCGATCCTGTCAGCAGACAGTTATAGAACCTTTCTTTAATTTAATCTCTCCACTCTCCCCCCCTCTAACCATCAAGGATAACCTCTGGGTAACCTCTTCCCTCTTCCCTGTGCAATTGGTTGACACTGATGTCACAGGTGTCCTTGGAGCTGTTGCCGGTTAGCCTGGTGCAGAACTGTAAGTGGAAGCTCTCCAGGACAACCTCTTTAACCTTAACCAGTTAATGCAGCATTTTAAAAGGGAAGCAGAGATGGGGGGAGGAACCTTCAATTTCTTTCAGGCTGGTTAGGCCTTAAGTAACTCACCAAGTTTGCAGTCCTGCACAGGAAATGTATGACCGTTTTGGAGGAGAGTCAAAGGTTTCAATCCATGAAAGTGGATGAAGGTGGCAAGCCTGTTATGTACTGATTAGGGAATATACCCAGCGATGGGATTAACAAATGACCTGGGGGAACGCTGGGTGGGACGTACTCGTAATTGGAAGCCCATGATTGGTAGCCTGCGCGATTGGCAGCCTGTCTGTTCCGCCCCGCCGCCGTCCCCGCCGGCCGCACGGGGCTGGGCCCGCTGCCCCCGGTTGGCACGCCCCGCCACTGTGTGCCCGGGCCCCCGGGGGGGGCCCCCACGTGAGCAGGCACCCCCTCCGAGGCCTGGGCGGCCCGCGCAGCGGCAGGGAAGGCGACGGGGCGGAACTGACAGGCAGCCAATCGCGCAGGAGTTCCGTGTACGTCCAGCGTTCCCCCAGGTTGTTTGTTAATCCCATCGCTGAATATACCCCAATAAACCTCAGCAAACCTGCACAGAATTGGGCTGCATGGATGCAAACTGAGCAGAATTACTAGCAGGGAAGTCCCACTCAACTCAGTAGGGCTCATTTCAGAGTAAACATATGTAGGTTGTTAGCAAAATGTTCCATAATAATGGAAAGCAGATCTGTTTGTCTTGAAGTCTGAAGGCTGCTGCTTGTTTTCAAAAAGGTACTCTGGGATGTGTGTGCGTGCGCGTGTGCATGTGCCAGAGATCAGTTGTTCATCCTGACCAGTAAGAAAACAAATGTAACAGCTTTGAAGTACAATATGTAATTATTTATTTTCAACACATATATGCACGTCTTCTATTAAAATAATCAATGCCGTGTACACAAAATAAAATATATTTAGCCAAGATGTTCAGTATTGTGACCTCTTGGGAGAACAGATGGTGGCAGAACAAGTGAATTTTTAAAAAGTGCTTGGAAGCCTTTGTGATGACAACCTCAAGCCTCACCTTGACATAAAATGTGCTTTTCTTCCTTGCACGAGAGTGGCATGAGCACAGTCTCTAACTCTAGTGACTGTATAGCCTGTTCACCATGCAGTGGAGAAAGCCTTGTTGCAGAAGTAGATAGCCACACTGCATAGGGATCACTGCTTTCTTTTTCTTTTCAAATGGATCACTCAGCAGTCCATCAAGAGAAGAAAAGTCCATTGCCTAGAATATGTTTTTAAAGTTAGATTTATCAGATTATCCCGTGTGCAATATCTGTTATAGCACTGTTTCTCAAACTGTGGGTCAGGAGGACCCACTTGGTGGGTCAGAACCTGATGTCAGGTGGGTCATAGAAAGCTGGGAGCAGCCATCTTCGAAGCTGCAGACCTTACTCTTGCTATATTCCTTTTGTGAGTGTTAATACTTTGAATTTTCAAGTGAGGGTTTTATAATGTTGTTTTGAGTTCAGTGCTTTTACACAATATTTTGTTCTAATCTTGCTTTCTGTCAGAGATGTTTCATGGTTGTGCAATTGCTGCAGTCCAGGAATGCCAGTTTGCATTCCAGAGGTATCATTTTATTATGTCACAGTCAGCATCGTCATCCGCAAATGAAATCTCGGAACGCTGGGAGGGGAGGGACATGGGCGGGACTTTCGCGTGATTGGCAGCCCGCCCGTTTCATTCCGCAGATTCCCTGGCCTCTAGGGGGGCTGCTCGCTGCTTGCCCAGGCACCTGGCTCCCCCCCCACCTGTCTCCCCCAGTGAGCAGGCACCCCTCAAGGCCAGGGCAGCCGCGGAACGAAACGGGCGGGCAGCCAATCACGGCGAAGCCCCGCATAAGTCCCTCCCAGCGTTCCGGGAGTTCATTTGCGAATGACGACGCTGGTCACAGTGATGGCACTTCCTGCTTGATGATGTCACTTCTGGCTATAACTTCCAGATTAATGGCAGTGATGTCATTCAGGGGGAACGGACCAGAATGGGCATTCCGGATCCTAACGGGCTCCGTGGCTGCTTCCGTGGCTGCTTCCAGGGTTTTGTTTTGTTTTGTTTTTCAACATTTGAATTTGAACTCAAAAGTGAGTTCCTGTTCCTAAATCATTTGAATGACTCCACTGATTAATGGCATCACTTCTGGTGGGTCCTGACACTAATGCATTCTAAGAAGTGGGTCATGGTCTAAAATATTTGAGAACCACTGTAGTATAGCATCCCTTCTTTTTTTACAACCCTCCCTTCCGCTGTAGATACATCTCTCTTGCTCTTGCTCATTTGCACAAGTACCATAGCTGCAGCTCTTTCCTCACATGACGTCACAAGGACACCTAGACCTAGAGCCGGCCCATCCATGAGCCAACTGAAGCAGTTCAGGGAACATATTATTGAGAGGCACCCATCTCTGTCCACCTACTTGCCTCCCCTGCCCCTTCTTCTCCTTCCATTCCCTGGATTGAGAAGGAAGAGGGGACAGAGAGGAAGAGGAAATATGGAGAAGAGACTGCTGAGTAAGCCTGTTGGAGGGTGGGAGCAGCAGAGGTTGGTGCAGCATTGGGTAAGGGGGAGCAGCAGTTGCATGCTTGCATCTTATAATAACCCAGCACCTTTAAAAAAAATGGGAGCGAAAAGTAAAGGTGTACTCAAAAAGGAGCAGGGAGCCTTGCTGGTGTTTGGCAGGTTTTTGTGCCAATTTCTGAAAGCCCTGCATGAGCACTCCTTCCAGGACGTTATCGCAGATAGCACTCAGCCCCTTCAAAAGGCAGAAAATTAGACATTGCATTTTTTTTGAAAGGGGGGTTAGAGCTTTCAGATTGCTGTGAAGGAGGGAATGGTGTCAATGGCAACCAGTTATGTCCCAGGCATAATTGAGAAGAAGATAACCCACAAATAGATGCCTTTGACATTCCGACAATCACAGGACAAAGCTTGCCAGGCTGCAAAGGGGATTTGCGTTTTCTCAGCAAGAAATGTTGCAATGGATTGCTGGGAAAATGCAATACGGCTGTAAGAGATCTTTTACTTGGAGACCCCTCACCAAACGATTGTGCATTTACGATGCAGTAAAACATTTGTCTGGGCAGGCCCTAGGAATGGCTTGAGTTTCAAAAACAAGGCACAAAAGCCACACCAGCTGGTTAAATAAGGCTAATCTTGCCTTAGTGCAGAGGGACAGACTTGGTCATTTCTCAGGATCCCTTCTTTCTTCAGCCAGAAACTCCGAAGTCACTATAGATCTTAAGGCTCTTGAAATAACTAATGATGCAACCTCCCTACAGCTCTGTGCCCCATCAGCGCCATGTTCTTTTGGCCTAGCCTAGGGCTAGGCCCAAGTGAAGTTGGAACATGCGAATGCAATTGGGAGGACCTCAGCACCAGACAAACCTTTGCTATTGTACTATCGGTGGCAATCTGTCCCGTGAAAAGTGTTTAGCCACAGACTACACATTCCTAGTTCAAGAACATAGTAGCTTAAGACCCTGGACACAAGAGTAGAACAGGGTAGGCTGAAGTTATGAATATTTGCGGAGCTTCTGTCCTCATTAACTGGATGATCTGACCTTCAGTATCGATTGGTTTGATTAGTGTAGTACAGATTTGTCACTAGGATGTGCATTAGTTCAAAAGTGCTAAAATTCATCCATCCAGTCAAACTGACACTGGAAAGCTGGTGTGGTTCAGTGGAGGGAGTGTTGTGGCTAGAGGGTGGCAGGCCTAGGTTCAAGTCCCAGGTCAGCCAAGAGCTCACTGCATGGCCCTGGGCAATTTACTACCTCCCAGCCTCAATTCCCCATCTATAAACTGGGGTGGATAATGACCTGCCTCCTCTCAGAATTGTGAGAATGAACAAGACAAATATTGTAAAGCAGAGTGTGCATTAAGTGTGCTATATAAATGATAGCTTGCAACATGCTCTGGGCCATGTGACACCCACTAACCAATCTCAAATTACAAAATTATTGATTATTGGACAGCATATATCACATTAAACAAAAATAGGCAGATGTGGCCACTCCAGTGTCTCCCCACATTGAAATCCATTTCGGACCTAACAACATGACTGCCTTTCTCATGGAATACGATGTTAGCAGGGGGAGGAGGCTGGAACCCCCCTATGCTGATGGAAGCCTTCAACCCCAAATTCCTATCTCCAAAATCCTAATTAAATAGCTTGACAGTCTCTTCCCTTGGAATCTGGTCCCTAGAGGCATGCCTTTTCCAGGAAGCACCTGGGTTCTGCAGGGAGAATAAGCTATGGTCTTGCAAGCAGGAGGCATCTGCAGGGAGTTTGGTTGGGGTGTGTGTGTCATGTTAATTCAATTAGCTTTATGCACAACCCCTCACATCTTGGTGAATTGAGGGAAGGGCTCAGATGGCTTCATAACACTGAAAATAGTTTAGAAGTCAGAAATTTACTGACAGTGCAATCCTATGCATATTGACCTAGAAGTTGCTCTTGCTATATTCAATAGGGCTTACTCCCTTGTAGCTGTGTTTAGAATTGCAGCTTTTAAAATTCAAGGTGCTGGTTATGACTGAAATGACCTGGAACCAAGGCACTTGGTCACTCAGGAGGAGGGTTGTGGGGGTTTTTTTTTTTTTTTTTGGTATGGCTTGTATTGCAAAAATGTACCACTTTTTGAAGCCTTCATTGCAATTGAAACTCAGTCCTATTCAGATGTGAATGGACATAGCCCTATTATCTCACCTGGTTTGGAGCTATGGGTTTTGATATGCTTATGGAATCTTGCCTCTCTCCATGATCAAACTTGCTCCTCCATCATTGCCAGCTTGAAAATACTGTATCCATGCTATGGAGTTCCCAGAATTGAAACCCTAGGCCAGTGATGGCGAACTTATGACACACGTGTTGAAAGTGACACACCACAACATTTGGGTTGACACACCAGCGTTCACCAATGCATGACAAAAACTGAATTTGTTGTACTCATTTTTTCATTTTTATAATTATTAGATGTTTCTTTATGTAATACGTAGCAGCACACATGACTGGACTGTATTTTTTGTTTAAATAAATGCATATAAAGAATTGTTTCTCTTTTGTTTGGGAAGGGAGTTGACACACCAGCAAAGCCAAGTTAAGCATTTTTAAGCTATATTTTGCACATTGAGCCCAAAAGGTTCACCATCACTGCTCTGGGCAGTCCCTCAACAACTGAAGCCTCCTCTCCCCCAGAGTACCTGACAAGATGTTTGTCACATTCACCTTTTTTTCTTTTAATCTACAGGGGAGTGCAGGGGTGGAGGAGTAAAAGTTGCAAACATCATGTTTTAAAATAGCCTGTGGTCCAGGGATGGTGTTCACACACACTGCTTTTGATGGGAAAATAGAAATATGGACAAGTTATTCTTCCCCTATAGGCTAACGGGTTCTGAGCTGCCTGTGACAGCTCAGGAGAGAGATCTTGGGGTGCTGGTGGACAGTTCAATGAAGGTATTGACCCAGTGTGCGGCAGCAATTAAGAAGGCCAATTCCATGCTTGGGGTAATTAAAAAAGGGGTTGAGAATAAAACAGCCAATATTATCATGCCATTGTACAAATCGATGGTAAGGCCGCACCTGGAATATTGTGTCCAGTTCTGATCACCGCATCTCAAAAAGGACATAGTGGAGCTGGAAAAGGTGCAGAAGAGAGCGACAAAAATGATTACGGGGCTGGGGCACCTCCCTTGTGAAGAAAGACTGCAGCGTTTGGGGCTCTTCAGTCTAGAAAAAAGGCGACTGAGGGGGGACATGATTGAGACATACAAAATTATGCATGGAAGGGATAGAGTCGATAGAGGGATGTTCTTTTCCTTCTCTCAAGACACCAGAACCAGGGGACATCCGCTAAAACTGAGGGTTGGGAGAGTTAAAACAGATAAAAGGAAGTACTTTTTGACCCAGCGGGTAGTTAATCTGTGGAACTCTTTGCCACAGGAGGTGGTGATGGCATCTGGTCTTGATGCCTTTAAGACAGGATTGGACGGATGTCTGGAGGAAAAGTCCATCGTGGGCTATAGGCAATGATGGATTGTGCAACCTCCTTACAAAAGTGGTGGGCTACTTCAGAGTACCGGGTGCAAGGGAGTGGCAACAGGATCCAAGCATCTTGTTGTCTCATGCCTCCCTGGGGCACCTGGTGGGCCGCTGTGCGATACAGGAAGCTGGACTAGATGGGCCTTTGGCCTGATCCAGCAGGGCTCTTCTTATGTTCTTATGTTCTCTTCAATTCTGCATCAATTTAAGGTGAAAAGGAAGAGCACAAAATCCTTGTCAATTGCACTTCCTTTCGCCCTCTCCCTCCTTGAAACAGCAGACCTTGAATCAGGAGCCTTTACTCTTCCAAGGAAAGGGGGCAGGCAGAAGAAGTTCCCCCAGCAGCAGCAGAGGCTCCAGTCTCTGCAGCCAAGAGAAGAGCGTTTGAAATTTTTTCACTTTAGCTGTCCCTTTGGAGAAAAGCGCACTTGCATGGGGATTACTTACTGTGCAATTAGCACCAAGTCAGACTTATGCTTGTACAGCATTTTTTTTAGAAACCTCTGTGTTTTTTTTTCGGACATCTGAAACCATATTCTCTTGCCCCTGCTAACTTGTGTTTCTCCTAGAATTAGTACAGAGCACAAAATCTCCCTCAATCTATGTGTGCAATGGATACATTACATCCAATCTCTGGACTTGGAGGGGGTGGGTGGGCAGAAAGAGACATACTTGAAACACCTAATTCTTATGCTGAAGAGCAATCAATTGCCATTTATTTTTACATATATTTTAGACTGTAAGTTGTTTTGGCAGGCACTTGCCTTGTTTTTATTTCTTGTACAGCACTTAGTACAATTTTCAGCACTTAACAAATACAGTAAACAAAATACCCTTGCTGGAGAGAACTCTGAAGAAATGTACCTCTTGTCATCTGGGAGAGAGAGAGAGTGAGGAATGAAGGCTTGAGCAAGCCTAAAGCAGACCCAGGGGCCAGAAGGAAGAGTCCCTGATCTTGGTCCCAGATATTTATTGTTCATACCATCAGAGTACGGTCGTTGGCTTATTTTTCACCTGATGGGATTGCTTCTTTCTATGCCTTCAGATCACCACCACACGCCTCATGAACTCTACCCAAACTTACATTCCAACTCAGGGGTGTCAAAACATAAGGGGCAGGATGCGGCCCGTGGAAGCTCTTTATCTGGTCCTCAGGCTCTCCCAGCATCTGAGCTGTGCTGAGGTGTCACTGCTGAAAGTGCAACCAGCATGATAATTGGGGCCTCCCATATCTTGAAAATATGATTTAAGATTTGTGTTATTATATCTCTTTTGACATTGCAGCTAATGAGTTCCCATTGTTGAGAGTCGGATTAGTGAATACTAGTGATAAACACAGAGGGGAGTGGTGGTATGGAACATACGTAATTTTATACTGTGTATGCCATTAAAAGGGACGTGGTGGCACTGCAGGTTGAACCGATGAGCTGCTGACTGGAAGGTTGGCAGTTCAAGACCACGCGACGGAGTGGGCTCCCATTGTATTGCTTGTCCCAGCTCCTGCCAACCTAGCAGTTTGAAAGCACGTAAAAATGCGAGTAGATAAATAGGTACCACTTTGGTGGGAAAGTAACGGTGTTCCGTGTGTCTAGGCATATAGTCATGCTGGCCACATGACCACGGAAGCTTGTCCTAGGACAAACACCGGCTCTTCAGCTTAGAAACGGAGATGAGCACTGTCCCCTACAGTTGGCCATGACTATACCGTTTGGTCATGGGGAAACCTTTACCTATGCCATTAAAGGATCTATCTATCTATCTATCTATCTATCTATCTATCTATCTATCTATCTATCTATCTATCTATCTATCTATC
>JAJKFI010000064.1:4044673-4055857 GCA_029204185.1 Lerista edwardsae
ATCTATCTATCTATCTATCTATCTATCTATCTATCTATCTATCTATCAGCAGGCATAATGAATGCAATACGGCACACTGTACAAAATGAGTTCGACACCCCTGTTCTCTTAGAGCAGTGTTATTCAAACTGTGGGTCAGGACATCACTTCCAGGTTAATGACATCACTTCCGGTGGGTCCCAACACAAGTGCCGATCTAAAAAGTGGGTCACAGTGTAAAAAGTTTGAATACTGCTGCCTTAGAGGACAGACAGTATTATAAATCTAGATAAATTGACTATGAAAATTTCCTTACTAGAGGTGTTTGAAAATGGTGCTTTTATTTTAGTTAGACGTAATCCCATTGTGTTTGGTAACTTGAGGTGTAATCCTATTTTAGATAATCCTATCACCAGAAACAAACACCTCAATTGATTACTAACTGTAGCCCTTTTCAGGCAAAACTAGTGGTTTTAAAAAATAATCTTCACTATAGTAGTTGGTCCTGTTTCCAGCTGACAGGACAAAACCAGAAAAATCTCATTAATATCACCAAGTAATGTCCTAGAAACTTTAAATCTTGGATTAAGCGGATAGCTCCACCTGCTCTGTCCCTCTTGTTCTGTCTGCCAAGAAGGCAGGTGAAGGACAACGTAGGCTGCTGATCCTAGAAGGGTAGCTTAAAGGAGCAGACACATCAACTTCGCACATATGCATTTTAATGAATACCACCCCATAACAAGTAGCCAATTTAATGTTAAATCTAGCATAAGGCCGACCATAAATATAAGCAAGATAATACCTTATTAACATGACATCACCCCTCCCCAATAAAGTGCTAATTCTTATTAAAGTCTAATGCAGGACCTAACATGGCCTTGTGTTATTTTTATTGTGTTATTTTTATTGAGAATTTCATTTTTTATTAGGAACAAAAAGGGAGCCAGTGTTAGGTCTTGTAGCTACTCAAAGGGATGCAGAACTGTATGGACAATGTTTGCAGAAAGCACAGAGGATCTTAGTAACAGTTTCCATAGGTGGGAAAGTGGTTCTCAAACCTTTTAGATCAGGACCCACTTCTTAGAATGGCACTTGTGTTGGGACCCACCAGGCATGATGTCATTAACCTGGAAGTGTTGACATAGCCAGAAGTGACATCATCAAGCAAGAAGTGCTGTCTCTGTGATATTGTTGTGAGAACAGAACCCCACCCCCACCCCTAGGATTTTCTCAGACTTTGTTAGGCTTTTCCTGGCTGGCCATGCTTGCCCCAGCCATGTCTGAAACCATCACGAATTCTCCTGGCTCACAGCACACTGCTGCAGCCACGTGGAACCACCAAGCTTCTTTCCTGGCTCTCTAGCCAATGCTGAAACCACTAAGCTCTTTCTCCTCCAACAGTGCAGGCCTGAACCATTGAAGACCCTTGTAACGTAGCACAGTGGCAACAAGAGGTTTGGCAACTCTGGTGGGAAAAACACTTCTTGGCTAGCAACTGTTGAGCCCCTTAGCCTGGCTCTGTACCCCACTTGTGGTTAATTTGGCCTTCCAAAAAACACTTGCATTGCATGCTCAATGGTCAGATGCATATAATGCTGGACCTGTACAGGTGTAAGGGTAAGACTAGAATGTAATGAAGACAGGTCTGACTCCATGTTGGATTTCTATCCTAGGAGTCAAGCTGCTATCCTGCAAGGAGGTCACAGGAGGTAAGCCTCTGTAAAAAGATAGCACAGACATTCCAAAGTCCCCCTCCCTAAGGGTCTTGTAATGCATATCTGGTGTCTGACAAAAGGTTTATGCAATGCCTCAAATTCAATCAAGTTCTTATCCTGCCCGGTCTGCCAAAAGATTTCCCCCATCAGAATAGCTGGCCACTCCTCAGGGTGATTCACGGTGATTCACAATCACCGTGAACGTGAAAGTACTTACTGCCCATCAGAATATCTTATCAAGTGCAAGCCCTCTTCCTGACAGTACTTACTATCTTGATTGTGTCTTCAGCATTATGGCGCAATCTGTCTGAGTGTCGCCTCCTGCTTTGTGTTTAATCCTGCCCCTAACCCTTTCGTTAAGGTCACACAAAGAGGGGAGGGGAGCAAAAGCCTGAAAACCCACCCATCAGATGTTTGCATATTCAACTGTATAACTGACCAAACTCAAATGTACAATTTGCACAAGTTCTGTACCTCCTTGGAGACACAAGTTGTGTATCTCCTTGGAAGCAATGCTGCATCTTGTGTCCGTTTTGCTGATGTCTACACATGAGTAAAATGTACCTTTTTCCAACAACAAAGTCCAGCTGGTATGTATCTCTCTGTCTCTCTCCGTCGACGTTAAGCAATTGGTATGCTATAGCAGCGATCCCGAGGGGGGATCACCGGTCTGTGGGGCTTGGGTAGTTGCAGCAAAGACAGGGAGCACACGTCGGGGTAACGAACCTTCAAACTCATGTCTCTTAAATTTAAAGGGACAGACCACAAGTGAAATCAAATTGGGACCTGATTTCCTCCAACATCACTCTTAAAATACACTGGCTCCCTGAGTTATGGACATCAAGTTACAGATATTGTAGTTATGGACTGCTCTGCTAGCACTCTTGTCCCAGGGCAATACAACATTTATCTCCATACAGTGAAAGGTTTCTGCATATTGCTGCTATTAAAGGCACAGAATTGAGTCAAAGTTGTGTTCTTTTTTCTGGCCAGTTGGCAACCTGCAGTTGAAGGGAACTTTAACAGGGACAGCCTCCCTTGCAGGACCAAGTGCCGAGGACTGACCCCGACAACAGAGGAAGGCCACTGTTTCCATGCCCGACTTGTGATCTTCCAGAGGCAGATTTGTCTGCTGTTGGAAAACAGGAAGCTGGACTAGACAGACCCTCATCCTGATCCAGTGAAACAATTCTTCAGCTTGGCCTGTCTGATTTACGGAGGAGGCCTGAGGCACTGTGCTGACTTCAGCACCTTCTTATCTGCTCGGCCTCTCCCCACATTCTTCTCTGAAGGGTTTCTTTTATGACCACCTGGCACATTGACTCAGAGCCTGGCCATCCCTCCCCAGGAGGCCTGAGCTTAACTGAGCAGGTGAATGATGCAGGCACATCCCCGATATAATTAATCCACATTTCAGCTGTTTAAAACGGGGAGACAAGTACCTGATTTACTCGTCAGACTGAACACATGCCGTGCAGGAGTGCAGTCAGTGCTTGTAGGGAGAGGTACAGATCATGCCCTTTCATGCCTGCTGGACTCTATCCCACCTCCATGTTAAGCCTCACTTGTGTGTGTGCGCATGACACACACACACACACACACACGCACACACACACGCACGCACTTATTTAATGTACTTATACCCTGCCTTTACCAAGCACAGTGGGTGCCCAAGGTGGCTAACGAACGACGTAAATTTACAATCCTCATCATAAATAAATAAAAATAGCCATTAAAACAGCCCCCAATGCACAAATACCAAGCCCTATTCAGCCTTAATGTGTAAACAGTGGGTGAACAGGAGTGCGCTCCTACACTGATGCACTCCCAGGCCATGGCTCCCAAACACTAGTGCCTTCAGTGCTTGCCTCTGTCGACAGGTGATGAGTGTGGAGCTGCAGATTGGTGGAGGGGTGCCCATCTCCATATACCTCTGTTGCCTCCACTGCTCCTTCTCCTCCTCCTCCCATTCCTTGTATTGGAAAAATAAGAGGGGAATAGAGAGGAAGAGAAAATGTGGGAAGGGAGGAGAGTCCTAAGTGAGAACACTAGCGAGTGGGAGGAGCAAAGGCTGGCACATCTGGGTAAGGGGGGGGCAACACTTTGGCATGCTACCAAAGGCTTCAGGAGCTCTTCAGCCCTAATACATGCACATTAATTGTCCTTCCATTTCCTTTTCAAGTTATGTAGCTCTCCAAATTAAGGGCTGATGTGCTTCTCCTCACCAAAGAGTTCCAACAGTGTCTTCCAGTCCTAAGTTCTTTTCTACACTCCACGCCCTTTTAGCAGTGGTGTCATTCAAATGATTTAGGAACAGGAACTCACTTTTGAGTTCAAATTCAGACACCTGTTCTGGTCTGTTCCCCCTGATTGACATCACTGCCTTTTAGTTCTGGGGGGTCCTTCTTGGTTATAATTCAACCATCTGCTCTTTAGTTATCATGGTCCTCCCGCAGTCCTCATCTATTATGATGTCCCTGGCTGGGCTAACACTGTCCAGTCTCTCTCTCTCTCTCTCTCTCTCTCTCTCTCTCTCTCTCTCTCAATGCAGCGTTGCCCAGCGTTACCCAACAGCATATGGTAGCTAGAGAGAAGGTCAAAACCTCACAAGATGGCGCCGCAAAGGACCGTGTAAGGGGCTCCTTCCCCTTGTGACTGGAGCCATTCCAGACAGCTGTTGCAGTCCTGGCCTCTGTATTGCCTGTGACCAGGATCACAAAATGCCACCCTCCCTGATGGCTGGAAAAACATCACTTTCTGTTTTTTTCAAAAACCAACCTCTGGAGAAGCTCTTCCAAGGCCTTGTAAAAGGCCATGTAAAAAAATAGCAAAAAAAAGAAAAAGCCAGGTGTCAGGGAGATCATGCCACAACTCCCCACCAGATGGTGCCCTGAGGTATTTGCTCCTCTGACACACACACACACACGCACACAAGTTCCAGGCTGCAAAAGTCATGTGGATGAGGCTCCTCCCTAGAGAAAAGTTGGAGTCTCAGAGAGCAATCCTAACTTGGAATTAGGCTGGCACAGTTAGGCCAGCAAAGTTTGGCCGGCACAAGGAACACCATAAGGCATATTTGGACCACTTTCGGAGTCAGGGAGGATGGTGCACGTCTGTGGCTGGCCTCTCGGACTTCAAGAGTGGTCCAAGCATATTTTACGGTATCCCTGGTGCTGGCCAAACTTTGTCAGCCTAACTCTAGATGAGGATTGCACCCTCAGATTGCGCCTGATAGATCTATGCTGAATGTGTTGTAACAGGATACTAGTGGCAAGGCATAGTCTGTCGTATGTTCTCCTTCTGCGTGCAGAATTGCAGTTCTAGAGTCCCATCAACCTGGATAACAATCTAAAAGTTTTTCAAATTAAGGCAATCTGTGTCCAGTGTTTCAGCTTCCCCAGAGAACATTCATTGCCTTAAGCCCTGGGAATGGTCACCTTGATGATAGCCAGCTTTCCAAACCAACTCAGAGCTGCAGCCGGAATTAGTTTCCTCCAGTCAGAAGGTAAGGGAAGCACCAGCTTTTCCCCCAATAAATAACTTTGTGTGCAAGTTAATGGTCCTGGGAGCTTGATGTAAAAATGATGCCCAGGTGCGGGGCGGGGGGGGAGAGAATATGGAGGGGCGGGGAGGCTTTTGAAACTATAATTGAGTTAATGGAAGCTCAGCAAGTGCCTCATTTTGGGGGGTAATTGGTCGCATTTTGTCACTTGTGTCCATTTACAAACTTAGCTTTTCTTTTTTTTTTTTATTGATTTTTCCCTTTACAAAATGAGGCACTTAAAGGCAATTTCTGAAAGCCCCAAATGATTAATAAAACCCCATTTCCCTCTCTCATTAAAACAAAGGAATTAGAAGCCACCACTTGATTTGTTTAACAATCCTGCAAGAACTTCAACCGGAAGCTGTTAACAATGGCTGATTCCTTGTTGTGGTAATGGATAAAGGAATTTAGGGGGGGGGGAAATCAGAAAGAAACAGGCAGAGGGACAGCTCTCTTTGTTAAGAGTGAAGTATGAGCTGCACTCAGTCAATTTATCAGCCTGCTAAAGAAGGTTACTCCCATGCTTTCTAGGTTTCTGATATTTTCCAATGATGTAAAAAAAATTCAAAAGACACTGCAGGTGCCTGGGCTACACACTACTTCTCCCCTGTTTTCATAATGACTTTTTAATATTTGTATAGTGCTTTCTGAGTGTACAAAGCACTTCATGTGTATTAACTAGATGTTTCTCTTTTCCCCGTCACCTGTATCATTGGACTCATACTTGGACTGGGTTGAGCTGAGGCTTAGAGGGAGCAGCTTGCCTAAGGACTTGGGCAGTGCGATGGACCCCTTACCTGGGCCAGCACAAGTCCCTGTAAAGCATGTTTGTGCCATTGGAAGAGGAGTTAGGCGAGTGCATGGATGTGTGCCGGCCTTGTTGCTTCATTGCCTAGGCCTGGAGACAATTAATCTCAGAGGCCCTGGTCTCAGAGGCCCTGGTCAATATCTTCTCTGGCTAGCTGAAAATTCTCAAGGACTCAGGCAGTCCTGAGTCTTGAACAGCTACTTGGGATCTTTTAACCCACCGGCTCCCAACCCTTTTAGCACCAGGACCCCTTTTTAGGTAAGACAAACCTGTCGGGACGCCCCCCCCCCTCCAAGACCTAGGACCGGAAGTGATGTCATTAAGTAGTAGTAGTTGTTGTTGTTCAGTCGCTAAGTCGTGTCCGACTCTTCGCGACCCCATGGACTACAGCACGCCAGGCCTCCCTGTCCTCCACTAGCTTCCGGAGTTCGCCCAATTT
This sequence comes from Lerista edwardsae, assembly GCA_029204185.1. Classification (NCBI taxonomy): domain Eukaryota; kingdom Metazoa; phylum Chordata; class Lepidosauria; order Squamata; family Scincidae; genus Lerista; species Lerista edwardsae. The sequence goes on from JAJKFI010000064.1 coordinate 4,051,159, forward strand.
CATGTTCATCGCTTTGGTGACACTATCGAACCATCTCATCCTCTGCCGCCCCCTTCTCCTTTTGCCTTCAATCTTTCCCAGCATGAGGGACTTTTCTAAAGAGTCCTCTCTTCTCATAAGGTGGCCAAAGTACTTGAGCTTCAGCTTCAGGATTTGTCCTTCCAGGGAGCAATCAGGCTTGACTTCCTGGAGGATTGACCAATAGGACCTCCTTGCAGTCCAGGGGACTCGCAAGAGTCTTCTCCAACACCATAATTCGAAAGCATCTGTTCTTCGGCGCTCTGCCTTTCTTATGGTCCAGCTCTCACAGCCATACATTGCTACTGGGAAAACCACAGCTTTGACTATGCAAACCTTTGTTGGCAGGGTGATGTCTCGGCTTTTTATTAAGTTGTCTAGGTTCGCCATAGCTTTCCTCCCAAGAAGTAAATGTCTTTTAATTTCATGGCTGCAGTCACCATCAGTGGTAATCTTGGAGCCCAGGAAGATAAAGTCTGTCACTGCTTCCATTTCTTCCCCTTCTATTTGCCAGGAAGTGATGGGAGTTGTTGCCATGATCTTAGTTTTTTTAACGTTGAGCTTCAAGCCAATTTTGGCACTTTCCTCTTTCACCCTCATCAGAAGGTTCTTGAGGTCTTCCTCACTTTCTGCCATTAGAGTGGTGTCGTCTGCATATCTGAGGTTGTTGATATTTCTCCCAGCAATCTTGATTCCAACTTGTGAATCATCCAGCCCTGCCTTCCTCATGATGTACTCTGCATAGAAGTTAAATAAGCAGGGTGACAGTATACAGCCTTGTCGTACTCCTTTCCCAATTTGAAACCAGTCGGTTGTTCCATGTCCAGTTCTAACTGTTGCTTCCTGACCCGCATACAGGTTTCTCAGAAGGCAGATCAGGTTTTCTGGTACTCCCATCTCTTCAAGAACTTGCCACAGTTTGTTGTGATCCACACAATCAAAGGCTTTAGCATAGTCAATGAATCAGAGGTAGATGTTTTTCTGGAACTCTCTTGCTTTCTCCATGATCCAGCGAATGTTGGCAATTTGATCTCTAGGAAATTAAGTAGGAAGGGTTATATTCAGTGGTGGGATTCAGGGGGTTCGCACAGGTTCTATAGAACCAGTTGTTAAATGGCCAGGCCCCGCCCACTCGCTTACCTTGGCTGGCTTCGGGTTTCTTTTGGCTCCGGCTATGACGTCATAGAACCGGTTGTTAATTTATTTGAATCCCACCACTGGTTATATTGTTAAACAGAAAGCAGGAAGTGACAACATTGGGAAAGATTTCTAAACATAATAAAAATTCTTATTTGAGGAAAAAATGTAGGTATTATTTATTCATGTACTGTACATACTGCCGCTGAGAAGTGGAGGCTCAGAGGGAGCAGCTTGCCTAAGCTTGCCTAGTCATTCTATGGCAGAGGCAAGATCTAAACAGGGGAAGTTCAGATTTGCTGCTCAGTCTCACAGCCCAGCTTTTTCAAGAAGGCAGTGCTCAGCTCTTCATGACCCCCCCTCCCACAGTCCTGGGGAACCAGTGCTTTAACCAGAGGCACTAGAGAGGGACTGAGCTTCGGCTTTGACTCACACAAAGCATGCACTTCACCACTGAGCTTAGGCTCCTCGCTGTAAGGGGATGCGTGCACCCCCCTTCTCTTGGGTGGACACAGCTGGTTTTCAGGCCTTGGTTTCAGATCCCATCTCTGCTATGTATTCACTCAGTGGCCCTGGGCAAGTTTCCACCCCTCATTTCCTAGCCTGTAAAAAAGGAGTAATAAAAACCTCCAACTGAAGACAGTAAAGCCCTTTGTAAATTAAAAGTGCTGCATAAATTATCAATAGTGCTGCAAGGACCTCAGGACCTCCCTCTCCCCCCTCTCCCTTCCTTTTCCCATCACTTCACTCAGGCTTCAGGCTGTGCTGAATTGAGATAACAAGGATCTCTCTGTTGCTTCTGCTGACTCCCACTCTATGGCTTCAGCCCTGACCTGGTTATTTGGTGGAATCCCCACGCAGGAATATGCATTTGGTGTGTTCTGGGCAACCATGGATCCTTGTTTGTTGGGATGTTCTGAGCAAAAGCAGCCCCATCTTTTCGTGGCATATACAGTATTCTCCAATTCTTCAACCAACCAATAACCCTAAAACTCAGAGATAAAAAGCAAATAATCTAAAAACTTTGTTTCACGGCATATAATGCTTTGGTAATGCAGTAGTATCAATAGTGTGAAGTACAGAATAACCATAAGAACATAAGAAGAGCCCCGCTGGATCAGGCCAAAGGCTCATCTAGTCCAGCTTCCTGTATCTCACAGTGGCCCACTAGGTGCCCCAGAGACAACAAGATATCAATCAATCAATCAATCAATCAATCAATCAATCAATCAATCAACCAACAGGTACTTATATACCGCTTTTCAACATGAAGTTCACAAAGCGGTTTACAGGCAAATAGTAATAATAATAAAGTTAAATGGCTCCCTGTCCCAAAGGGCTCACAATCTTAAAAAACAACAACAACAAAAACAGGCATCCTGTTGCCACTCCCTTACACCTGAATAAACCAAGCAGATACAGTTTATTCTAGTCTACATCCACTGGTTGAAGACCTTTCTATGTAGCCTTTCAGGGTCACACAGGGTTCTTTTACAGGCCAAACAGACACGTAGGGAGCTGTCGGGTATAGTGAGAGCAATGTTATGCATGGAACTAGGTTGCTCTAGTAGACAATGTATTTGGGGAGTTGATACCTAGAAGGGGATAGAGGGAACAGGAGAGATGAAACATCCGTAAAGGGACCACAATCAGTGTTTGAAAAACAAAGCAAAAGGCACTGATGAGTGATGCATTGGGGCCAGTGCTCTAACTCAGGAAGTTTCAATGCTAAGGCCTGGGAACTGAAGCAGCACAAAGGAATCACATTGACTATCCACCCCTATCATCTTGCAGGACAGCATATTTCTGCTTGCCTGTTGTCCCATAAGATTGGAGCTGTTGCTTGTTTATGTGATAATATTCCACTTTTAGTTACCAATTACAACAGAGGCATACAACCAAATCACACACACACACACACACACACACACACACACACACACAAATACAAAGCAACGGTAAAATAATTTAAAAGCAAAATACTCAAACAGCAGCAATCCTAATATAATGATAAGATCCTGACATCAGAGAGCCTAATTTCTTCTGGAAGAAAAACATCTTAACCTTCTTTCTAAAAGGAAAAGAGAGGAAGCTAAAAGTATAGTGGCATATCAAGGGGTGTGGAGTTCAAAACATGCTCAAAACTCTATGTGCATGTGAGTGAAAAAGAAAAAAATTACTGAAGAGAATATGAACTTAATTGGAGACAGGAGTTTAGTATATGCTAAAGCAGTGGTTCTCAAACCTTTTAGCACTGGGACCCACTTTTTAGAGTGACAATCTGTCCGGGACCCACCAGAAGTGATGTCATGGCCGGAAGTGCCATTGTTGTGACACCAGAGCCCATTGCTTTGAAAAGAAAGCAGAAATAAGTTGGGTGATTTTTCAGCCATTTTCCAACAGCAAAGTGAATCAGAAAGGAAAAAAAGCCTATTTACAACCTCGACACAAGCAAAACAACCACACACCTCTCCACAGCATCCCATCTTGCCATATTGTCAATGATGGCTGCTTTAGGTGCTTCGCGACACACCTGAAATTGGCTCGTGAGTCGACCCACTGGTGGGTCCCGACCCACAGCTTGGGAAACAAGAGGATGGAGTAACTGTTTATTACCATACTTATCTATGTGTGTTTGTTACTTTTAAAATAGTGGTTTTCAACCTTGTTCATCTCATGGCACACTGACAAGGTACTAAAATTGTCAAGGCACACCATCAGCGTTTTGACCATTGACAAGGCATGCTACTCTGCTGGCAGGAGGCTCACATCCCTCAACGACCCTACTAATGTATGGCCTCCCCCAAACTCCCACGGCACTCCTGTGGACTATTGGCACGATCGGCACACCAGTGTCTCACGGCACGGTGGCTGAAAATTGCTGCTTTTAAAGATATGCAGGTTTTATGTAATACCGGCTTATTACTGAGGCTGAGAAGGAAGAATAACTGGCAGGGAAAAGTAGAAGAGAAAGAAGCCCCAGAAAACAATTTAAAACTGGATGATGTGGCAGCTCTACTGAGCAAGAAGAAGTGTATCGAGCCAGAAACAAATAGCTTTTCAGAGTTTTGAAAACCATTTGAGAGAGGCATCACTTCCCATAATACACATGTGTATTTCTTTCGTTCCATTGCTATCACTGGTCAAATAGGTTTGGTAGGATAATATAAAACCCTGGAAAATTAGAGGTGAAGGTGGGATGAGTGAGTATAGTACACACACGCCCAGCAGCTGCCCCTTTTGCTACTTGCCTTCATCTTTCTAAGGGTGCCCACAGACACAATGTCAAGAGAAAAGGTATGGCAGGTTCTTTGACTGACGTATGAGATTGGCGGTGTCCAGCTTTGCAGTTTCCATGAGAGACAGGCGTACCAGTAAATCAAATGCTGGTTCAGGCATCAGTGCCCGTTCCTCCATGCTTCAGGTGGGCCATCCGACTTTTGAAAAGAGCCACCAGTATGTATATTCACTTATGCATTTCTTTTTTGCTTGAGTTCTTTGACAGCACAGTCCAAACACTGGGCTGGAATAGGCAGGCCAACAG
>JAJKFI010000064.1:4065857-4083715 GCA_029204185.1 Lerista edwardsae
GGTCCACAAGCCCCCAACTCTGCTACAAACAATCCAAACAAACAACACCGCTGGCAGCCATTTTGCATCCGCCATCCAAAATGGCTGCTGCAGTGACCAGCTGTAGCCCCTAGCTCAGCACAGGAGTGCAGGTAAGTTGGTAGGTTGGATGCAACCAGGTGTGGGGTAGGGTGGGAGGGATGGGATAGAGACCAGGGTGGGGAGGAGGTTTGTCGGAGACAGGCGAACGCAACCTGCACCAAAAAGCTATCCCCTTAAGAACATAAGAAGAGCCCTGCTGGATCAGCCAAAGGCCCATCTAGTCCAGCTTCCTGCATCTCACAGTGGCCCACCAGGTGGCCCACTAGGCCTTTCCTCTGCCTCCTGACATGCCCCCTTTCCTTGGATTTGCACTAGCCAAAGAGTTGGTGCTGGTCCAAGGACAACCATTGGCGATTGGGAGGCTTATGGAAAAGTAAGGGAAAATATGTTACCTCTCCCAAGCCTCCTGATCAGCACACACACACACCTAAAAATAGCATTTTGGTGTGGCTGCATGCTATGATGGGAAATGGATTGGGCTGTACAGCTGCAATCGTATGTACACTTTTCTGGAAGTCCCATTGAACATAGTGGGATTCTGAGTGAGCATGCATAGTAGGATCTGGGAAGTCTTTTGTTTGACGCCCCTCAAATTCACTAGGTGGCCTTCTTAGACAACCTGCCGTTTCTCAGCCTCAACCCCACGCGGTCAATTTGAGGATAATAATATGTGGTCTACCTTACAGGACTGTGGTAAGGGTTATTGAGGTATGTACACATGTGCCTGGAAATAGAAATGGGTTTTTTCTGCAACTATTAGGCATAAAAAGGTAAAGGTTTCCCCACAACCGAATGGTCTAGTCGTGACCGACTGTAGGGGGCGGTGCTCATCTCCATTTCAAAGCTTGTAGAGCCGGTGTTTTGTCCGAGGACAAGCTTCCGTGGTCATGTGGCCAGCATGACTATATGCTGTAGCACACGCAACACCATACTATTGTGTATGCTGTGCTCCAATTTCATGCATCTAAAGGCTTCTGCTTCCAGATAGCTTGTCCCTGCATTCAGCTGCCCTTTTGGGGTTTTTTTAAAAACACTTTAGGAGCATAGGAAGCTGCCTTATATTGAGTCAGACTATCAGTCAATCAAACTCACTGTTGTCAACCATGCCTGGCACCAGTTCTACACGGTTTCAGACATGGCCTTCTGCATGAATGCAAAGCAGATCCACTGAGTTATGGCCCCTCAAGATATGAAGGGGCTTAACTGTGTTGAACTGTTTTTGTTTCATTTTTTAGAAAAGTTTTTTAAGACTTAACAAAACTGGTCTGAAAAGCAGGGAAGGCAGCTTTGAGATTGGCACAAGGGCCAGCCAATCAGTGCTGTGCAAATTTGGCTTCTACTGAAAAACATTGGACAGGTTTCGCCTGTAAAAAAAGGTTTCCCTATGACCGAATGGTCTAGTCATGACTGACTATAGGGGGCGGTGCTCATCTCCGTTTCTAAGCCTGTACAGACGGCATTTGTCCGAGGACAAGCTTCCGTGCTCATGTGGCTGGCATGACTATACGCCATAGCACATGGAACACCGTTACCTTCCCACCAAAGTGGTACCTATTTATCTACTGGCGTTTTTACGTGCTTTCAAACTGCTAGGTTGGCAGGAGCTGGGACAAGCAATGGGAGCTCACTCTGTCACATGATCTCAAACTCCTATACTAACCTTCTGGTCAGAAAGCCCAGCAGCAGCGGTTTAACCTGCAGCGCCACCACGCCCCTACGTGTCCAAAACACTGGACAGGTTTCACCTGAGCTCAGCCCAAATGTGAAAGTTGTACACATGCCCCAAACTCAATGAGCGTACATTCACAGTGGTCTCACCAGGACCAGCCTTAGGGGAAAATTTGGAACCATTTTTGGTGGGGCCCCAGGTTCATAGCCGTGGCCTGTAGAATCTTAGAGATAAGGTTTATTATAGATTTTATTTCTCTATGGCAATGGAAAACAATGAAAATGTGCACTTAAAAAATGCTTGTGGGTTAACGGACCAAATGGATCTAAGCACGTTTTAATACAAAATTGTATACAAGACTAGAGTAGATTAGCCCTGGCACGAGCCCCCCTTCGGCACGGGGCCCAATTGGCTTAAAGCCGGCTCTAGATCTCACTATGAACATGATTTACATCTGTGTGTGCTTGTCACCAAGTAATTCTACAGCTGCCACTTTTCCCTCTAATACCACAGTCGCTGGCAGCACTGAACTGGCCATTTTCAACAGATGGCGAAAAAGTACTTGATACCTGCACGTTGCTGACTTTCTCTTATCCCTCTTTCCAGACCTTGCAAAATGTTTGGCCAGGTGTGAAAAGTCAAGAGGGAAGGCAACAGGCAGCAGAAGGGGAAATAAAAGGCTATAGGGAGATGGCAACATTGTCATGGGATAGACATAGTACAAACCCCGAGAACCATGCAATTGAGCTGCCTATCAGCTGAATGAGGGTTCATTTAGGATACAGGCATGCATTGGTATCCACTGATTTGGTATCCACTGTTTCAGTTATCCATGGATACCTTGGATACTGGATGCTTATCAAAAGGAGGAACATTAAACAAATCTTTTTCTTTACCTTGTTGCAGCAAAACCACTGATGTTCCACTATCTTTAAAAAGGCATCCCCAGTATCCATGGTTTCAGGAATCCACAGGGGAAAGGGTTCAGAACCGAACCCTAGTCGATACCGGGGCATGCCTTGAATTTATATACCACCTTGAATAGTTATATAGTAATTTATATATATTTATATACTGCTTTGAATCAAAAATCTGTCCAAGCACAGATCTCTGTGGGGTGCTGAAACCAAGGATGGAGATGGAGGGCATCTCCTAAAGGCTGCCTACGGTCTGGAGAGCAAGGCATGAGGCCTGCTTGTCTTGATTGCGAGGAAAGTATCCTTAATTCCCTCCCATGCTAATCCCCCCCCCCAGAAGGGCTTGGTCGCACCTTCATAGCCAGCACCTTCATAGCCAGCCGAGGTGTTGAAGAAGCCATGGTGCTAGCTAACATTTAAAAGCTTTCAATTATTTTATTCCATTGGAAGTTACCCTAGAGAATTCCTGTCAGCAAGAGAGATGTGATAAGTGAGACTTTCCCTTTGCGTGATGAGATTATACTGTTTATCCAGTTTTCAGGTTCATTTTAATGGCAATTATCGGCAGCTCAGAAACTTCTGGGAGTCTTGTCCCAGAGATGGGGGTGGAGCCTCTTTCTTTGGGATCTTTGTTGGGTTATCAAAAGGCCAGGTCAAGTTTCACCTTTCACCTCCCACTCTTTCTTGTTCCGTCTATCTCTTTCCTTCCAGGAAGGGAATAGAATGTAACTACTGTGCTTGGATCTGGCCATTCTGCCCAGGGGTCTGCTCCCTTACCTGCCTCTCTGGGATGAAAGGGGTTGCACCTGGGTGGAGATAGAATCAAAGGCTTTTGGTAGTGCTGAAGGCTCTTTGGGAGACCAGTTCAGGCATGTCCTCCCAAGGGACTGAACTTTGAAGGCTGAATCCTGCATCAGCCTATTGTTCTCTTGGCCATGTGGCTATTTAGGCTTCAGCTTCCCATCAGTACAGTTGGGATGACAGTGATGGATCAATACCATCCCTTTTTCTTCAAATCATAATAAGGCTGAGGTGTCCCTCCAGTGCTAGTTTCTTGCTGAGGGGAGAGAACTGGGCTCTGCTGGACTTTTGCCGAAAACTTCTTGCTTATAAGTAAAGGATGAATTGATGAGAAGCAGCTGATGTCCAACTCACCCCTCAACTGTAACATCTGCAATGTGACAGTGACACAAGCTGTCCCTCAGAGGGTAAGCGCTCACACATGCTTGCTCACCACCCAATAACTGCAAAATCAAGTGATATCTCACATATGGGAAACAACCACCATAGAGAAAACATCACAGTCTGAAGATTTCCATATAATCTGACATCACCTCTTGGAATGGAGTCAATGACCCAGTCAGCTGAAAGTCACGGAGTAATGGGATGTGTTGTGACATAGATGCATGTGTGAACCAGCCTGCAGAAGGTGTTTCGGAGTCCTAGCAAACGCTCAGCTGCTCTATGGGATTAGGCACAGTGGTGTCATCTACTCTTGCAGAGACGGAACGCTGGGCGGGACTTATGTTTGATTGGCTGCCTGCCCGGTCGCTTCCGCCATCCTTCCTGCTCGCCTAGGCACCCAGCGCGCCCCCCGTCCCCCCCCGCGTCCATCACGGAGCTGGGCGAGCAGCGGTGGGGCGCGGCGACTGAGGGCAGCCCGCGTGGCGGGGGGAAGGCGGCGGAACCGCACGGACCAGGCTGCCAATCAAACATACGTCCCGCCCAGCGTTCCGTCTCCGCAAGAGTAGATGACACCACTGATTAGGCACTCTATTTGTCCCAGGTGAGGGTGTGGGACAAAGGCAGTACGGCATAGCCCAAGTCTTATTGCCCTGGCTATGTGGCTAGATGCAGGGGTCCTTTGGCATTTTCCTCCAGGGTATGCCCGACTACAAGATGAGGTGGTGTGTGTGTGTCAGCTTCCATTTTAAAGAAAAAAATTTCTGTTGTTTAGCCCCATTCATATAATCAAGAAATGTGATATTCTGCATGCCTATAATTGTGTTGCGCAGCACAAAAATGTAAATGCAGAAACCTGCGTGCGTCTTATGGAAGGATTACCGTTCTTAAGCCATTTTCTTCCATGGTCACTTTACCGCATCGTTGCCAAAGGTATATTTGTGCACCAGGCTCAGTGGACCTCCAAGAAGATAGAAATGCCTTTAGAAAAAATTCAAAAATGTTCATATTCTTGAAACAAAATTGGTGCAAATGTGTGTCGGTGGCTATTAAGATACAGCCTTTTTTTTTTTTTGCAGTGCTGTCCAGTGTGCTGACATACTGAGCATACAGGTCTAGTTCTCCCCGATCTTGCAGAGCATAGCCCCAAGGAAGACCTCCTTGGTTTGTGAATGCATTGTACAAAGCTTGAGAGGGCAAAAAAAATTCTAATATTTTACACTGAGCTGCCTGTTAAAACAGCTCAGCTAATTGAGCTAATTTGAATGCCAATAAAGGTTTATGAAATGAAAATGAATTGAGCTAATTAATTCTCAATTTGCAAATTTTGACTCCTGTTCCTGCATTAGGTGCAGTTGTGCACCAGTATATTTCATATCTGATTACATGTATTTACCTGTTACAGAAGGACTTCAATCAAAGTGGATTACGAAGTCTAATATATAAGTATTTACTTAAAATGGGGGATACCTGCAAATAATTCCAGGGCCTCAGTTTCCCTAAAAATCATTATATTGGCCCTACTATGTGTATCGAATGGGGTGACCAAAACACACCGGAAAATGTGCAGACAAAAAGTTTCATCTTTGACAGGAAAAATTCAGAAAAAGTGCAGCTGTTTATTTTACCCTACTTCTTACCTTTGTACATGTGCCACTAGTACAAATTAAGTGACTTGTCCAAGTTTATGCCAAGAGCCAGGTGCAATGCAAGGAATTCCAAAGGTTTAGTTGTCACATATACTCGGTCACTGTTCCACTTGTATGTAATGGAAACAATCTATCCGAAACAATCTATTCCAGGGTCACCTTCCTATCTTCATTCTGTTTCCGATGTCTTTGATTGTGCCTTTGATTTTACTATACTCTCAGGATCTCCAAAGTTGAGACTCCTTATACCTCAACTACATAAAGGAGGTCTTGGCAAGGAAACCGGCTCCAGAGATTTCACAGTGTCTTTCTTTATGAGATCAATAAGCAGACCCTTTATTGAAGCAACATCAGGTCCAGCCATGGAAATGTCTGCTCATGCAAAATCTGATAAGGCCCTTTCTGCCAAGCCAGGCTGATGGGGGAAGAGAGGAGGTGGGGTTGTAAAGATGGCATAATAATTTTAAACAAACAAGGAATAAAACAGGGCAAAATGCACTGACCTCAGCCAATAAAGCTTGATGTTCAGTATGGGTGGGGGGCTTAAAGATGCAGACCTCAGAGGAAAGTGTGTGGGAGAGACTCAGAAACATAATTACCAGCAGTAGACAGATACGTTCTGGAAGAGCTCACAAATATTTATTGCTGGCAATAACTGGCCCAATATTACAGTTGTGGCTTGCCTTTTCCTCGTTTGTGTCTCTTCATTCATTTTCCCCACCTCTCCCAGAAAATGAGATGCTTTGTGTGCCAGGATTGCAGGCAAATAGCTGCTAAGTGTGGCCTGAGTGGTTTGGAAATACCAAGAGGCTCTGAAGGTTGTGCTGAGCACAAGCACTGCAGTTCTGCCGGCTTAATTTCAGCTCTGCATGATAAGCTCCCAAAGGAAAGAGTGGCACTTATGGACATGGGGGAGGTACCATTTTAAAAATCATTGTCTTTGAAGACACAAAAAACCAAGTGGATTGAAGGTGACACTGCCAGGCAGAGGGGATCTACAGGGAGGGCAAAGCTCTAAGTGTTGCAAGAAGCCTTACCTTGCAGTGGAAATCACTCCTCTCCTGCACCGTTGTAGCCAATCCTCACAGGGAACAGCAACATCTTGGCATTGCTTACTGGCTACAGCAGCAAGGGAGAGGAGGGGTTTACATGACAGGGTAAGGCTTCTTGCAACACTTAGAGCTTTGCCCTCCCTTAGATCTGCCTCTGCTGCCAGGGCTAACCCACCCATGAGGTAGGATGAAGTGGATGCTTTGAGCAGCAGAATGGAGGTGACAAATTGGCAGGGTGGAGACTCACATCCCAACCTTCCCCTTATCTGGCCAGCCATGCTGCTTCTGTAATCTTCCCACCTGTGCTCCCTCCAAAGTGAAGGGAAGCAAGTGAGAAGAACATTGGTGGTAGAAGGTCTCTAGGTCCTCCTCCAGCATTGCTGCCATGATCCCTCTCTTCCTGGTCTTGCTCTCTGGCCCACAAAGGAAGGGAAGTAAGCCAGAGAGGGAGGTACTAGGGTATTTGCATCCTGGACAATTGTATCCTGGTCAAATGAATCCTGGTCATTAGGTTCCTAGACATTTGCATATTTTTGGTGGGGGGTTTTTTTTTGCATCTCAGGCAGTGGTGTCATCTAAATGATTTAAGAACAGGTACTCACTTTTGATTGGCACGTGTCGGGACCCACCCACTGGAAGTGACATCATAAGCCAGAAGTGATGTCCTGGCAGGAAGTGACATGAAAAAAAGCCCTTTTTGAGGCCTCAGACCATTTTAAACTGACCCAACAGTTGCAACAGTATTCCACAGCACCCCCAGAACATGTTAAGGAGGCCTGGCATCATGTTAAAGTGACCCAAAACCCCACAGCAGCTCATTTTTCAGTGGCAAGGCAAGGCAAGGCTCCGCTTGCTGCCTGCCTGGCTCTGAGAATGTGCAGGCAACTCAAACGTGCAGGAAATTCAAACGTTGCAGGGGGCGGAGTCGACGAGTGGGCGGATGAATGGGCGGGGCCAGCCGTAATCCTAGGAACCGGTACTCGCGTACCCCCGCGTACCCCCTGCATGACATCACTGATCTCAGGCATTTGCATGCCTCCATAACTGGGGTAACAAACCCCATGCTATATCTCCTAAGCCTCTTGCCCCAGCCCTACACCTAACCATACCTTTATATTTGAAAAAAAGAAAAAAAGTGCATCTACCGCAATATGAATATACATATATTGCGACACAAATGTCCAGGGTGCGAAAAGAATGGACACAAATGGCCAATACTGGGATGCATTTGACTAGGACACAGTTGTCTGGGGCGCAATGGTCCTGTCGCTAGAGAAGGATTATAATGACGGTACTGGAGCAAGAGGAAGAGGAGGAGGTAGGCCATTGTTGCCACTGCAAGGGCTCACCTGCCCTGGCCCAAACCTGAACACTCAGTGGCAATGGCAGCACCCAAGGGGTGCCAATGACAGTACAGAACTAGGTGCCATTCAGGGGCAGATGGAGGGCAATGCCAGCACTGGTTGGGTGTATTGATTTGAATTCAGAGGTTTGCATTGAATTCAGGAGACTTGGGAAACTTGACTGGTTGGGTTTACTAATACAGACTTAGAGCCCAATCCAATCCCCCACCAGCCCAGAGTACGCAGTGTCACTGACAGAGTGCATATTGCATGCTATAACCAGTAGGAGACCACACAGCCTAGACAGGTAGGTTAAGGTAGGTAGGTTAAGGTAGGTCTTTAGCAGAATGGAGTGGCTTCCACATCATCGGCCCAGGACTTACAGTGGTGGATCATGAGATCCACCACCATAAAGCCTGGATAGGATTAAACTGTGAAATTGGTTCTGGCCAAGATAGCAAGGTAGCTTAATTCTGTAGACTGGGTAAAGGTTTGCATAAGAGTATATTCTATTGGGCTCTATTTCGGGTGGAGCAGAGAAATTGAAATTGAATTGATTTTGTCAATCTTGGCAGACTAGGAATGGATTGAGTATAGCTGGTTTGGCAAAACCAAAAGTTGGGTTATTTGGTTGAGCTGAGCTGAGCTGAGCTGATTAGGGCTGAAAGTGATGGCTTGCTCTCAACATTTTTCTAACTCCCCATTGGTGCCCTCACTGTTTCTTGTCTTGTTTTGAAGGAACACCCTTTTCTGTCAAGCAAGAAAGGGTGGAGGCATTCATTACCTGACTAAGGGAAGTCCATTGCTATCGATTCTTGCCCTGTAGGTGAAATAAAGCAATTGACTAGCAGCTTTTGTGTTCCATGCAAATACCTTTCATCTAAAGCCCAAGAGATGAGAAAGGATGATTCAAGGACCCCTGGGAAGGGGAGGGGTCCTTTTGTTATCCACGACTGAAGAGAAAGGTCAATGTGTCTGTTAGACAAAAGACTCTTAAACTATTCTTTACACTTTCCCCATATAATGTCCAAAGCACTCATTTAGCAGCACAAGGACGAGCCTCTCTCCCCCCTCCTTTTCTCCAGCCCCTGTGTACAGTTCCTCTGAGAAGTACTATCTCTGGCTCGGAAGACCAGTTCTGAGATTCATAAAAAGCACAACACCAAATTCTGAAGCCACAACTTTAGAGTCATCAAAGGCCTTAACCAAGAAAAGGGGATTCGTTCAAGCATCCTAGAATTTTGTTTCACTGTTTAATTAGCTGCAGGTTTGGTGCAGGTTCAAGCAAGTATTTGTTTGTTTGACTCACCAGTTTGAGGTTATCTTCACAGCCTTGAGGCCTAAGAGTGGAAAAAAAAAAGAAATAAATAACTGCTGGTTATGAGTGCCCAAACCAGATTATCAATCATTTTCAAGCGTATAAGTCTGTGGCACCACCTGATTCTCACCTGCATATTTCTGACTGAACACGCTCTGGCTCAGTGTCTGAAAATTACACCAATTCCTCTTTCACACAGGCGTTGACGTAGGAACTTGAAAATAGCCAACATTATTATTGCATTTCGTTCCCTCCTGGAGCTCAAGGCAGCATACATAAGATTCCCAGGCAGACTCCTACCAAGGCACTGACCAGACCTAGACTGGCTTAGCTTCAGCAAGATGGCACTGTCATGTGAAGCTTACCCCCCTGAATTCAGGTTCCACAGCAGGCCTAAGCAACACATGTGGTTGGGGTGATAACAGAATCCCTTGCAGCACTTTGCTCACTATTAGTTTAGTTAACCTGCCCTTGGCTCAGGCTTCTGAGTTCCAAACCAAAATGGCTGCCACACACAAATACTTTACTATCTATTGAGAAGTCTCTTGTCATTCAGGCAAAGTGCTGCATTGTTTCAGTTTTATACTGTTTCAACATTGGAATTTGAGGTGTGAATGAGTCTGGCACTTGGGCTTGCCCCAAGGCAATAATGCTTGGCCAATGTGCCTCAAATTTAACAATAGGGTTAACAGCTCTGCTAATGGGCCAAGATATGGTCCATTAATGGGAGATCTCCTTGGAATGTGGGAAAGTCTGAGAGGAGGGGTTGAGCTACAAGATGACCCCACCCCCACCCCTTTGTGTGGTCAGTGTAGCCTCACACACACAAAAGCCATTTTTGCTAACAATGCCTTGGGAAAAGCAAACCAGATAGTTTATTTGATCTGAAGCAGATAGGAAAGTTGGAAGAGAATCTGGGCTAAGAGCTGGAGCACTTCAGGATGCAGAAATGCCTGTCCTGTCTGAATTGGAACCCTGTTGTTGTTTGCAGAGGCAGATCTAAGGGAGGGCAAAGCTCTAAGTTTTGCAAGAAGCCTTACCTTGCAGTGGAAAACACTCCTCTCCTGCACCGTTTTAGCCAATCTTGGCGTTGCTTACTGGCTACAGCAGCAAGGGAGAGGAGGGATTTACGTGACAGGGTAAGGCTTCTTGCAACACTTAGAGCTTTGCCCTCCCTGTAGGTCCGCCTCTGGTTGTTTGTAAGGAGTGTTTTGCTACCTAAGAACATAAGGAGAACCTTGCTGGATCAGGCCAAAGGCTCATCTAGCCCAGCTTCCCATATAATATCTCACCCTTCCCTCTCCTCCGGAAATGAGACACACATGAATTTTGAGTCTGCAGTCCTCACTAGAGAAGGACCAAGAACAATAAAAGCTGCACTGGCTGGCCGGCCTTAACCAGGGCTGGTGCAACAGTGCCAACTTGCTGCATCTTATAATGAAGGGGCAGTTATGGAGGCCTCCTCATGGTGAGTAGAGGAAATGTTTGTTACCTTACCTCAGGGCTGCTGCATCGGCCATGGAAAGCTGAATAGGATTGAGCCCTGAATCTCTTCTGAGTCTTCACAACGTATGAGGTTATGACCCACCCACCCCCAGTGACCCCCAGGGTTCATGACTTTGGATTTCAAAAATAGCTTCCTTTCCTTTGGTGCAACAGAAGTGTCTGTGGTTGGCTGAGAGATAAAACACATGCAAACATACACCAGATTTGCATACCATACCACAAGATTTGTTATTGTGTCTATATGCTAAACACAAGTTAACATACACACAAGGGAAAACTATTTCATGTGCTGGGATCCTGTATACTGGCCAATGGCACAATGCTTGGGCAGAGGCTGAAGTAAGAGTTAAGGGTGAAAGGTGCATCAAGGCCAGTGGCATACCTAGAGGGGGATCACAGCACTAAGTTTTGCGATCAGCCACTCCCCCTCCTCTTTGGAGCCAATCCCAGCAGCTAGAGCAAAACGGAGGCTACTACATTGGCTACAAATGGCTCCAAAGAGGAGGGGGAGCGTCTACTTGCAAAACTTAGTGCTGTGATCCCCCTCTAGGAATGCCTCTGAACAAGATAAACTTCATTGTGGGGATAATTAACAATAATAGGGAAGGAGAAACAAAACTAAGCAAATCAATATTTCTCGGCCATTGGCTCACAGCTCGGTCCTAGATGTCTCCAGTTACCATGGAATGGAGAAATTAGAGAGAAATGGAGAGGGAAAATGGAAAATGGATGTGTATTGGTGCAAACATAGAAGAGGGAAAAGAAGGGGGAGAAGAAAGAAATTAGGTGGGTTTCCCAGAGAGACCTGGGAATAGGAAATCAGGGTTGTAAGAGTTTAGGAAAAGAGTTTGGGAGGAAAAGAAGGGCAAAGGTCTCTGCAGTTCAGGCCAAAACAAAAGGCTGTGGCTGGAAAGATGTTCTCTGGAGCCTGAACCAAGAGCCCTATAGGCAGAAGGTGAGACTCTCAGTGGGGAATGCAGAGGGTGGTAAAATAGTCTATTCCCACTAGATAAATGCTCCTGGCACAACAGATGCTCAACACTAAGGAAACCACAAACACTGAGTGCGCAATCCTAAACTGGAGTTAGGGCGGCATAAACTAAGCCAGCAAAGTTTGGCCGGCATCAGGGCGACCTTAAAGCATCTTTGGACCACTCCCAGAGCCAGGGAGAATGGCTCATGTCTGTGCGCTGGCCTGTCTAACTCCGAGTGGTCCAAATGGGCTTTACGGTGTCCCTTGTGCTGGCCAAACTTTGCTGGCCTGTGCTGGCCTGACTCCAGGTTATGATTATGCTCTGAGTGTGCTATTAATTTGACTGCACATATTTATTTATTTTTTTCATTTTTATATTGCCTTCCTTCAGTGATCTTAGGGTGGTGTACATAGTTGTGATCCTTTTGTTATCCTCACCACAACCCTGTGGGATAGGCAAGGCTGAGATATAGTGACTGGCACAAGATCACCCAGGAAATTTCATGGCTGGGTGGGGATTTAAATACAACTGGGTGGGGATTTGAAGCCAACTACTTTCCTGTAGTTGTATTTTAATTTCCACAACAAAAGTTGTCTATTGTTGCACCTTTAACCATGCATCCCTTCTCATTTCATGCCATTCCATTAAGCTGTGCCATGAGCTTAATGCACTTTTTCCCTGCACGTGCAATAGATTTTCCCCCAACGTTCCCCAAAATATTGCACATGACATAGACAAAGAAAAATAGTGGAGAATTCGTGGGACTAAGGCAGTCCTGCATGCTGGCTGCATGTTTGACCAGCACAAGGGACACCGTAAAGTATGTTTGGACCACTCTCAGAGTCAAAGTGTGCCATCCTCCCTCCCTGACTCTGAGAGTGGTCCAGACGAGCTTTGCGGTGTCCCTTGTGCTGACCAAACTTTGCTGGCTTAGTTTATGCTGGCCTAACTCCAGGTTAGGATTGCGCTCTGTGGCTGGAGTCAAGGTGACTTCACACAGCATCAGTGGGGTCTACGTACAACAGACCTACAGCAAGTTGATGGAACAAAGACACAAGAGTCTCGTGACCCAGGCTTCAGAGGCGGATCTACAGGGAGGGCAAAGCTCTAAGTGTTGCAAGAAGCCTTACCCTGTCATGTAAATCCTGCCTCTCCCTTGCTGCTGTAGCCAGTAAGCAACACCAAGATGTTGCTGTTCAGGTGCAGGAGAGGAGTGATTTCCACTGCAAGGTAAGGCTTCTTGCAAAACTTAGAGCTTTGCCCTCCCTTAGATCTGCCTCTGCCAGGCTTGTATATTTTTCACCCAGAGGATCCTTTGGGATCTGTTGTGGGGTGAATTTGTCAAGGGCCCCTTCTTTCTGATGGTCATTGATAGTTCCCCCTCACTAAATAAGCACTTCTTTTGTTCTTGCACCTGGCTGAGGGTGAGGCAGCAAGCGCCAGAGGTCTGCTGATTCACTCCATTTGCATGTCTCCTTGACTGGATGTTGGTGAGGAGAGCTGGAGTTGGGGATCCTTTTTTTCCTCTTGTGAACTACTTGTTTTCCTGGGCCAGGAAGCACCCTAGGAGATGCTTTTTGTCAGGGTCAACCATGCTGTGGCAGCAAGCTGCAGTTGCTCTAAGTCAGCCTGATCCCCCATCAGTGTGTCCCCCCATCAGCCTCTTGCCACCAGTCCTGGTTTCTGACAGCATCATGTTACTGGCCCAGACAGTCCTTTACGAGCAGACTCCTCGCAAGTGGGCGCATGCACGATCAATGCCAGCCTCAAAATAAAAGGACATAAAAAGAAATAAAAATGCTGGTCAGGTGATAGATTTCAGTCCAGCTGCGATTTTTTAAAAAACCCAATTATCTCTTGCTTTGCTTATATGGAAAGCAAAATGGTATGCAAATGTTGTACATGCAAGCGTGTGCATGCATTTGTGTATGTGAGAAACACGTTTTGTACTTGAATGTTACATCTCTCTTTGAGTGTTGTTTCTTTTGCCAGAGCTGATAGCTACCCGAATACTTTGTTGTAGAGCCCAACCACTTCACGTGCTTTCTGAGAGGCCGAGCTGTGTGAATAAATACACGTCTGCTTCCTACTTCAGGGTAAGACAATACAAACATTGGCCACCCCTGGAATGAGAAAAAATGTGTCTTTAATACCATGCCCCAGCCAAGGTACTATAGTCAACATTCAGGGCTGCTGAGAGCTGGCTTTGGACTCAGAGCAAGATGCGTGATTGAAGTCTCCATAAAATTTTCGTACAAACCAGATGTTACATTTTTTAAAGCAAGTTTTTAATCAACAGTTTTAACTTAGCATGAGCAAGATTGAAACTAAATGAAAACATCAGAATGGGATAATTTCCTTACTTTGAGTAGTGCTACTGCATCAAAGTTCTTCTACCTCAGCAAAGTCCTCATTTGCTTTTTCTTCAGCTGATAATGATGAAGGGCTGGCTTCGACTATCTCCCTTATTACTTTGTGATAATTTTTGAAGAAAGCCCAGGTGAAATAAATTTGCCTGCCCCCTCTCTCTTCTGCACTCCAGACTTATATTTGTATTCCATATTGTTACTTTTTTCCTCTTCCTAACAATGCCAAAACACATGTAGACTTGATGCAATGCCATGTGTTACACACACACACACACACACACACCAAACTAGAAGGGGTGGAGCTTACTACGGGTTTAGGAATTCTGTGAACTGAATTGAGTGATCCCCATGTTTGAATATAGTGCATGTTGGTGCTTTTGGAGAGGACCCGGGCTGCATTCCACTATAGCTTTAATCCACTTTTAGTACACATCTATTCTCCTAATAGGGACGTGATGGCACTACTGGTTAAACTGCTGCTGCTGCTGAGCTTGCTGACTGGAAGGCTGGCAGTTCAAGACCATGCGACAGAGTGAGCTCCCGTTGCTTGTCCCAGCTCCTGCCAACCTAGCAGTTCAAAAGCATGTAAAAATGTGAGTAGATAAATAGGTACCACTTTGGTGGGAAGGTAACAGCATTCCATGTGCCTTGGCGTATAGTCATGCTGGCCACATGACCACGGAAGCTTGTCCTTGGACAAACGCTGGCTCTTCGGCTTAGAAACAGAGATGAGCATTGCCCCCTATAGTCGGTCATGACTAGACCATTTGATTGTGGGGAAACCTTTACATTTTTTTTTTAATTCTCCTAATACATTCTGGGGGAACTGTAATACAGTAGTTTGATAAGGTATCTGAGAGCTGACAGAGCTACCCTTTACAAGCTATGGTCTCCAGAATGCAGTGGGATATTAGAAGTGCCTTGGAAGTGGTTTAATACTGTAGTGCATGGTGTTCGACCTTTTGGTACCACAATCCCAACAAATAAATAAGTGTAGTATGAGACTGGAAACCCAATGTTGATCCCATCCACTCCTGGATCCCAATCTGCTCACTCTCTGCCCCTGTTATGCCCTCCCAGCACTGTTCACTGTAACCAAATATTCTTATTAGAGAGAGCAGAAAAGGTTGCCTTGAAGTCTGGCACTAGTAAAAATTATTTTAGCAAAATTGCCAAGACTCTAAGCAGGACTGAGACACAATTTCCTGGGACCTGAAGGGGTACACCAGATGCCTCCTACTTCACCTGGTGGTGCTCTAGTCCAGGTCTTCAACTTTTTTCATTCCCATATGTTGCCACGACCCAACAACTGAGGGGTCCCAACCCCATTGTGATCCCCATTTCATGACCCCATTGTGGTCTCAACCCCAAGGTTGCAGAACACTGCTGTAGTGGAAATGCAACTCTGAAAAAAATGTGCTTTGTACTGAATAGTTTGGTTTGTCATGGCCTGGCCCCCTGGAGGACTGGGCTTGGGGTTTTGCCCCTGCCCCCCCCCTTCTGGCCTCTCAACATTTGATGCCCAGTCATCCACAAGGCATATGTATTCTGAATGTATTGCCCTCTCAAATATGTCCCTCATCTTTTTAAAAATACTGCGCATACTGAACAGTAACAAAACGTTGCTGATTTTGCAAATTACATATTTCCACCAAACAAAAATCACACCATCCACACAGTCCCAACATTTGGATAAGGGCAGATAAAATGTCATCATTGAATGTTGGTCCCCCTTATTGTGGTATGAAAGTGCTTGAACTGAGAAGGGCCGTTCAGATTATTTCTGCGTGATCAGTGGTGATCCTAAACATTTACTACCGTTTGCAGAGGTAATGAAATGCTCAGCTCAATCCTATGGATGGGCTGCAGCAGAGGAACATGAGTTCTGCTGATGTGTGCTGTTGCTGACACCACCCAGACCAGGTAAGTCTGGTGCAAGGGCAGGGAGGGGGCAAAATGGGGTGGGGAGGGTGGTGGGATGGATGGATCAGGCCCAGGAGGGGGCAGGCCTGATCCACCTGTACAGATCAACTCAGACTTGCGCCAGCTAGTGCAGGTCCAAGTTGACTCATATCAGCTGCTGGGCCTTACCCCACAGCAAAGGGACAAAAGTCCCATTATCCTTAAGAGACATCAGCAGCCAAAATTCCCCTGCAGGATGCAGCATAGACCAGGCTGGCGCCACTACATTGCTACACGGGAATTTAGTTTGGATTGGGCTATAAATCATGTTTTTGTGAATATATCTATTTCCATCTGGTTTTCCCTTTGTCCTGTTCTCCTCTGTTGAGTTAATTTCTTCATTAAAGTTAATTGTCAAATTCTTTCAAGCCACAAAGCAATGGATAACTTGCCTGCCAATTTCCTGTGCTTGGCAATCTCTATTCTTGCTGCAGCAAGCAGCAAGGATATCTGAAGGAGCAAGTTGTTTGTGTTATGATAGATGCTTAACAATGCCAAGGATAGCTATGAGGTCATCGTTATCTGGCATGTGACGTTTGAAGTTTTGAAGAATCCGTCAAACCAACACTTTGCCACTTCTAGGCAGCCCCACTTTATACGGAAGTAAGAAGCCTGACACCTGGACTTGTGCCAACAAAAAGTACTGGTTTGCTTAGTGAAGAACAGTTTGGTGAAAACTAGTGGAATCTCTGTAAAGCCTATCTGTAAAAATGCCTCTCCAAAGCCGGACTGTTCAACGTAAGACCTGCAAGCTGGTTGCAGTTCCTAGGAGACCATCTACAGGTCCTTGGAGAAATTCCATTGTTCATGGCCCTTTCCCAAGCCCAGCCAAAATGGCTGTGGGGATGAGAGGTTGCCTGCATCACTTGTGCTCATTGCTCTTCCTAACCCTGAATGGAGAGGTATATAGCAGTTTCTCCTGCCTAGCAGCCACGCTAAATGGTTTGGGACCCCAAGTACTGTACATCAGTAGCAGGGGCGAATCTGTTTGAAAGGGTGCCCATGGCGCCCAATGAAAATGCACCCCTAGGGGCACGTGACGTCATGACATAGCGCCCCGCCCCTTCTAAGAGGCGCATTCTGTTTGCTGTCGCCGGCCCTTTAAGGCCAGCGGCAGCGAACAGAACGCAGCCGGGGTGCCGTGTTCTGTTCACTGCCGTTGGCCTTAAAGGGCCGGTGGCAGCGAACAGAATGCGGCTGGGGCGCCGCGTTCTGTTCGCTCCGCAGCGAACGCGCCCGGGGCGCCCAGGGCTGCGGAGCGAACAGAACGCGCGCCCCGGCCACGTTCTGTTCGCTCGTGCCGGAGCCGGCATGAGCGAACAGAATGCGGCTGGGGTGCCGCGTTCTGTTCGCTGCAGAGCGAACAGAACGTGGAGCCGCCCAGCACCCGCCCCCTTGAGAAGCGGGAGGGGGCGCCGGGTAGCAGCGCATTCTCCTTGCTCCAGCTGGCTCTTTAAGGCCAGCCGGAGCGAGGAGAATGCTGCGCAGGGCCTGGGCGGGAGTGGGAGGGCTGTGGGTGCCATTTGGGGGGGGCGCCATGCGAACGGCGCCCCCTGCAAGATGGCGCCCATGGCTTGTGCCACCCCGTGCCACACCCTAGAAATGCCCCTGATCAGTAGCCCACTTTTTCCACTTTTTGGAGGCTCTGCTCTCCCATTGCAGCAGAAGGTCAAACCGGAGATCAGGGCTTTGTGTCTGAAACTCCTTAGGATATGAATGAATGAAAACCTTGTTGATTTTGCTGAACTGGGAAGGGAGTGATGGAGGGAGGGAGGGAGAAAACGCAAGAGTGTGTGTGTGTGTGTGTGTGTGTGTGTGTGTGTGTGTGTGTGTGTG
>JAJKFI010000064.1:4083725-4099583 GCA_029204185.1 Lerista edwardsae
GTGTGTGTGTGTGTGTGTGTGTGTGTGTGTGTGTGTGTGTGTGTGTGAGAGAGAGAGAGAGAGAGAGAGAGAGAGAGAGAGAGAGAGATGATACCAAGTGATAACAGGTGTTCTGTTAGAGTCGGAACAAATGGCACTTTAATTTCATGGTTTTGATGGTTTCACATGGTCTTGATGGTCATTGGATTGCAATTTCATGTGGACAGTTTCATCCATGGTTTATTTTTCCACACCGTCGACAGGGATCCTTTCCCCCACCAAAACCCTCACTCCTCCATGTTTCTAGTCTTTTCCACATGTTTCAAGTTATGTTTGATGGGGAATTCACATTCATGACGTAATGTGTGTGTCCAAAAGTAGAGAACGTTTACATAATGATTGACACAAACAGGAGTGGGACTTGATGGAGACTTCCTATAGGTGAACAATTCCAGTTGATGACTAGTTGATGACTGTTTGATTGCATTTGCACATAGAAAACAAATCCCACCTGAGTACATTCTCACACAATAATTGCACATTGCTTTTGGCCCTTATACAGTAGTTGGGGATGCCAAGAGTAAGTGGGGTAAAAAGAAAATGAGGCAGGTCACAAAATAGGGAATACATAGCAGAGCAGAGGGAGATGGAGATTGAGAGAGAGGCATTCATTCTTCATGTTTTTATAGGTGCAGACTATGTGCATGTGCATGCACACACATGCGCTCCTTGGTGGAGAGGAAGGAGAAAAAGATTTTCCAGAAGAAGAGATTGAGTATAATGGAGCACAGAGCAAAAGAGAGAAATAATGGCAGAGACTGCCTTAAAAGCCTCTGCTAACTGGGCAAGAGGCACTTTTTCAAGTGGTGTCCTCTTATATTTAGCAGGGGGAGAGCAATTGTCCCTTTTTACCCCAGCACAGCATCTTTCTCGTGGCTGTTGCTGGTGGTGTCCTTCATTCTTTTAGATTGTGAGCCCTTTTGGGACAGGGAGCCATTTAACTTTAATGTTATTATTTGCCTGTAAACCGCTTTGTGAACTTTATGTTGAAAAGCGGTATATAAATACTAGTGATTGATTGATTGATTGATTAATACAGTGAACTGAACATCTGAAGTTAAAAGTGTAAAAGTGGCTCACCAAGTGATTTGAACTGTGCACTTCTGCTCCAGAGCCTATTCCAAATAAATCTGTTGAGTCTCCACCAGAGGGCGGACTGAGACTCTTGAAGTCCCACAAGAGCCAAATGTGGGGTGGGGGGACCCTTTTTCTCAAGGCAGCCTATCCCCACCCCGCTCTCATGGTGGAAGGTCATTTGAAGGGCCAAATCATTTCCAAGATGCCAAACAGCACTTGGTGGTATCCACTGCCCAGGTCCTGCCGTGCCATGTTTTATTTTGATTTTCTTTCCTCTGCCCAATCCCAAAGACACGGAGTGGGCTGCAATTCATCTCAGTCTCCTTCAGAATTGCTCCTGTTCCTGGAATCCCTTGTCTGTTGCCTGGCCCAACCTGGCATTACCAAGCCCTGAATCCTTCCTTTTCAACCCTCTGCCATTTCTGGAACCAAAGTGAACGCTTGGGAGGAGGAATCCCTTTCCATCTGCTTTTGAACCAAAAGAGCATGTGCTCCCCTTCATTCAGAGAAGTGCTGCCTAGGGTTATTTAATAGGAATGATGGGCTTGATGATGCCAAAAGCAGGCTTGGTGAGAGTGAGCTGGCAGGTATAGACCACAACCCAGCACAACTGCACTGCAGGGTTACAGTTATAGCACCACTTATTCAGACCTTAGTTACTTCCAGGCTGGATTACTGCCTCGGTCTCTGTGCGGGGCTGCCTTAAAAAACCACTCAGAAACTTCAGCTGATCAGGCTGCTGGTGTGGCAGCCTCAGCCACAGTGCATGAAACAGAGCGTGAATGACTGAAGACTGTACACGAGTGCCCCTGGAGCACCCAGCCACCCACCGGTGCCAGTAAGTTGGCAGCAGGGGTGAGCCATGTGCAGGGAGGGGGATTGGAACAGGGATTGTGTCCAGTTAGGGGGGTGTTGGGGGAAGGGAGGAGTGGGTATCAGTGGCCTATGATCAGTGGTGTCATTCAAATGATTTAGGAACAGGAACTCATTTTTGATTGGCACTTGTCGGGAACCCGGAACCAGCCACGGAGCCCGTTAGGATCCGGAACACCCGTCCGTTCCCCCTGAATGACATCACTGCCTATGATCCCTTCTTGGCCTCATTGCACCCACTCAGACTTGCACCAGCCAAAGGGCTGGCACAAATGGGGGAGCATGGTGTGGCAGAGTAGGTAAGCAAACAATTATTTTACTTGCTTCTCTGTCATGACATGGTCCCCAGCAAGCCTTCAGCATGCAGTAGAGTCCATGCTGACCCCACTATACACTCTGGGCTGTCAGAGGATAGGATTGGGCCTTTAATGTTTATTTTTTTAGTATTTTGCATTGTTTTAAATTATTTGATCCAATTGTCATTATATTTTGCTAATCAGTTCTTTTTTTTTTTTAAGTCTATCCCATGTTCTCTCCTCCCATTAGGAGGGTGCTCAATGTAGCTAACAAAATTATTAAAAAAACCAAATACTAACAAAAATAAAAATACAGTGGTAAAACAACAGCATAATATAGAGGAGAAAAGCAGCTTTAAAAAGAGCAGTGGCAAAATAGAAGCATCCAGCAGTGCTAGAAATTGAGGGGGGAAACTCAAATAAAAAAGGTTTCAGTCAGTACCAAACTGCAATACCAACATCACATCACCAACCTCCAGCTTGTGGGAGGGGTTGGGTACCATGACCAAAAAAGTCCTGCCAGATGCACTTGCATCAGTCAAGGTCCTTTTCTGACTATCTCACAGGGTGGGGTGGATAGACAGTTTCTTGTGAGGGAAGGTGGTTGTTCAGATGCTCTGGCTCCAAGCCTTAAAAGGTCAAAATGAGCATCTTGAATTGCACTCGGAAATGAACCGGTGACAGAATAACACAAGTGTGATGTGCTCACCATGCCTTGTTGCTCAGGAAATGTACAGCAACATTCTGCATGAACGGAAGTTCCAAATGGTCTTTAAGGCCTGCCCCATGTAAAATACATTGTAGTCGTCCAGTTGAAATGTAACCAATGCATGTGCAACCACGGTTAATTCTGCTTGTTTCAGAAAAGAACACAGCTGGTGCACCAACCTAAGCTGGATAAAAGCCCCCCCCCCCCCCCGCTCAAGCCAGGACTAACATGCACACCTCCAAATGTAAATCTGGATCCAAAAACACTCGCAAATTGCAAACCTGTTCTTTCAATGGGAATGCAAACCCTTCCAGAACAGGCTGACAACACATGACCTGAGTCACAAGTCTCTTCACCAATACCACCTCCGTCTTGTCGGGATTTCGTTTCAACTGGGTTGCCTTATCATGATCAATGGTACTGAATGCTGCTGAGAGGCCCAGCAATACCAATTAGGGCACACATCCCCTGTCTAGTTTCTGGAATCAGGACTGATTCTAGGAGGGGTGAGGCCCAATGCGAGGCATTCCCATGGGGGCCCCACCCTCCCTGTGAGCCCTCCTACCCACCAAGAAGTACACTTGTAGTGTTCAAAGTGCAGCACCTGGAAATAGTTGGTGCTGGCATGATGTTGTCACCCACAACTGCTTCCAGGAGGCCCATGTTAGGAGGCAGGGGCAGGTGGGAGGGCCCAAGGTACATCTGCCCTGCTCACCCCACTGACTTACAGCCCATAGGGATCCCAGCTGCAGCAGCAGGCAATCTGCTCGCTGTGCTGGTGCAGGGGCCCCCAAAGAGCGGGGCCCAATGTGATGACATTGGTCACATTGGCTTAAGGCTGGCCCCACCTGGAATAGGTTGTCAACAAGAGTGACCAAGGCGGTTTCTGTTCCAAACCCTAACCAGAAGCCAGACAGAAATGGGTCCGGATAATCCAGTTTCAACTTTCTCTTGTAATGGTCCTTCAACCACCATGTAAGACACCTTGGCAGCGCAATCCTATGGACTGTGCAGCATTGGTGCACCGGGGTTGTGCTGACGCTGTGCGCTTAGCGCTGATGCGGGGGCACTGATCGGCACCCCCACATTGGCACTAAGGCAGCTGCCTGCAGCACCGGTCCTGTTGCACCCATGCAGCGCCTCCCTTGCGTCGGCCGAAGCTGGCCAGCACGAGGAAGGCGCCATGTTGGGGCAGCTCGGGGATTGGCGGGAGGGGGGCAGGCAGAGGGCGGGATGTGGGCGGGACATGGGGGTCCAGGATTTGGCCATAAGGCCAAACCCTAGACCCATTTGGGAGACCGCGCGGCCCCGATTCGGGCCACGCGGTCTCCTCGGATCAGTGCCCACTATTTAGCGGGTGCAGATCTGAGGAGTGCATAGGGGAGGCTGGAGATTCCCCTATGATAAGGGAGTGAACGCTCCCTTTCAGCGGGGAGGCTCCAGCCTGCACGGGATATGGCGTTGGCCGGCCGGCCTCACCATTCCAGTGCAGTATAGGATTGCGCCCTGAGTGTTCAAATAGAAAAGGGATATAAGCAGTGGTGGGATTGAGGGGGAATGCAGGGGAACTCAGTTCCACTAGTTAAAATTAGGGCTGACTCCGCCCACTTCACTCTCCCTCCTCCCCCCTCCCAATTCCTCTGCAAAGAGCTTTTCTTCTTGGTTGGCTGGCACTCAGAGGGTTAAAGGGAGCGACTCTGGATTCCTAGGGGGGCAAAAGTAATAAATATAAGTAGAGTTACTGCCCAAACCAATGCAATGTCCCCAGTGCTGACGCAGCTGTAAAAACAGGCCATGTACTGCATTTGGGGTGGGGGAATTTCAAGCCACGAAGACCTTCTCAAGGTAAGCGAACATTTGTTCCCTTGCCCCAGAGCAAGCTCTGCTGCACTGACCATAAAGTGCATTGTGTCTGCAGAACAGCAATGCAGTGGAAGGATAGGATTGGGGCCTTAGTTCTCCAAGAGTATCGCTCCTGGAGCTAGAGATAATAATGAATCAAGTTAGAGATCTTTTTAATGGAGGACATGAGCTGTTTGCTTCATTGTTTCTTACCATGTTGGTAAACTAACTAGTCCCCTTCTTTAGATATCAGTGCTCTGTTCATGCAGTCGAGCATTTTCTTGGTTGTGCTTCCAATATTGGTCTATTGAATTACTGTGGCTTCCTGTCTCCTCCTAAGGGCTGTTTCTCAAATTTCCATTTTTCCTACAAGAGTGCAGAAAAAAATGTGTGATGCTCATGCACATGTCTATTTTTATCATGTGTTCAGCACGGGGGACCTGCTGTCGTGCCAATTGTGGTTTCCCAAGATTTGTGCACATGGCCAAGTTGACTTCTGTGTGATCAGCACACATGATGGTGTTTATGAGTGTTCCTTTGGACACTCATGTAGGAAAAGTGTTGTGTGTGAAACAGCCCTTAAGCTCTAAGTACTTTAGAAACAGGGATTTACTATTTCTTCTGGGTTTATATGATCCCTAGCTTTGCAGGGCCTTGGTCTGCAAGCCACAATGCTACATATAATAGTGCTGTGGTGAAAAGCAATTCAAATTTATACATTTTTAATATTATTTTGGTTGCTTTCAAGTCATAGTAGCTCCATGGAGATCCAGAAAGCATACACAGCTCACAGAATTCCACAGAAGCAACACACAATCCAAACGTATAATGTAATTTAGGGCGCAATCCTAACCTGGATTTAGGCCAGCACACTTAGGCCAGGAAAGTTTGGCTGGTACAAGGGATACCGTAAAGTATGTTTGGACCACTCTCAGAGACAGAGAGGCCAGCACAGAGATGTGCGCCATCCTCCCTGACTCCAAGAGTGGTCCAAATGCTCTTTACAGTGGCTTTTGTGCTGACCAAACTTTGCTGGCCTAAATCCAGGTTAGGATTATTATTATTATTATTATTATTATTATTATTATTATTATTATTATTATTAATAATAATAATAATAATAATAATAATAATAATAATAAAATTTCTACCCCGCCTTTCCGCCCGAAGGCACTCAAGGCAGCATTACAAAATCAGAAATTAAAACACAATAAAATACATCATAATTAAAAACAGTAATTAAAAAACAATATAAAAATACAATATAAATGTATAACAGACATCCCATGGATTATAAAAGTACAAAAATATAAAAGATTGCAAAGACCAGCCAGCCTGTCAGCAACTAAAAGCCTGCTAAAATAAAAAGGTCTTCAGCCCCCGCCGAAATACCGCCAAAGAGGGAGCAGTTCTTAACTCTAAGGGGAGGGTATTCCAAAGTTGGGGTGCCACCACCGAGAAGGCCCTATTCCTGGCCGCCACCCCTCTCACCTCTCCTGGTGGCGGCACAGTCAAAAGGGTCCCCCCCCCCCGGATGACCTCAGAGCACGGGTAGGATTGTATGGGAGGAGGCGATTATATGGGATTGCGCCCTTAAAAAAAATTAGCATGTCTGCCAACATTTGAAAGCAATTTTGCTCCTCTTCTTGGCCAAAAAATGCCCATCTTTTGACCTATGATGAAAGTAATGCCTGTAAAACTCAATCAGGAATTTTGTTAATTGTCCTGAACATATTAAAAGAAAAATCATTAAAGCCCATTTTGTATTGTCTGACTTGAAGAATAAAAAGCATACCAAAAGGAAATGTTGTTCTGCTCTGTGAATTCACATTGGCTGCAAATGCTTTGAGCTCTTGCAAGGACCTCTTGCTTAATCTTGCAGCTGAGCTCTGGCAAACATTATCTTGCTTATCCAGTTGTCAATAGTACTATTTAGGGAACCACTTTGAATAAATACACTTTGGAACATTTTAGATTACACTAATCGGAACACAGTGGAAAAAAAGAGTAGCAGGCTGCAAAGTGGAAGGTGAGAAAGAAAAAGGAAGTTGGGGTGGCCTTTGTCATCCAAAGAGCTCTGCAGCAGTCCCATATCAATGCCAGTTCAGCATAGTGGATCTTCCAGCTATGGTGACTCTTTGCCACTAAGTTGCTAAAGAGATATTAGCTATGATAGCAGCCAGTGGCTTGCACCTTCATTCCCTGCCCTTATATGAGCTGTGTAAGCAAGTCTTGCATAGGGCAAGGCCAGAGGGATGCCCCTCTAGGGGATGTTGTCCTTATCAGAAGAAATGTTCAATTGGATTCTCCTGCATGGCACACCTAGGAGCTTGATACCATTGCAGGTGCCAGTGGCAAGGCAGGAATCTCTTCTATAACTGAATGAAAATGCATGTTAGGTGGGGTTTGAGCGATAGTGCTATGTAGTCAATGCATCTAACATTCAGGGCACACAAAATACATCCGTTTTATTCTTTAAAACTGTATTGACACATTAGGTGGTCTCAATGAATGTTGCTGAAATATTGGGACAAACACCTTCTGTACCTGTCAGTGTCAAGGCAGGTGTAACCCATCTGGTTTTGGGATGGGACCTTAACAGCGCAATCCTGCTCTGCCCGTCACGCCGATGCTACGTCATAGTGTCGTTGCGACGGCCCTAGCGTTGACGCAGGAGCGCCGATCGGCACTCCTGCGTCAGAGCTAGAGCAGCAGGACTGCCGCTGCAGGTAGCGCCAGTCCTGCTGCGCCCACGCTGAGCCTTTCTTGTGCGGACCGAAGCAGGCTGGCGCGAGGGAGGCTCTGCATGGAAGTGGCATGGGGATTGGAGGGAGGGAGGGAGGCGGGGGTGGGACTTGGGCGGGACCTGGGCGGGCTTGGGAGGTGGCCGTATGGCGACATCCTAAGCCTGTCAGCGAGGCAGCGAGGCCCCAATTTGAGCCACTTGGTCTCCTCGAATCTGTGCCCGCTCTTTAGCAGGCGCAGATTTGAGGGGCACATAGGGGAGCACGGAACCTCCCCTATGGTAAGGGAGCGAACGCTCCCTTTTCTCTCTTTTTCAAGGTCTTCCCTGATCTTTCTGATCTACCACTCATGTCTTTTGTTCACTCAGGTTCACGAAAGATAATACTCCATACCTGATTCTCAATTGGTTGCCTGTGATCTTCAGCCCTGCTGCTGGCTGCGCCCTTAGTCCCCTCCAAAAGACTGGTCCTCCATAGCCTGTATTTGAGTAGATTTGCTGCCCTTTTTGCTGCCCTGGATCCAAGTGCATTTGTCCTGGAGCAATGCTAGACAGTTTTCTACCCCCCGCTAATAATTTGTGCCTTAGTATTGTCATCGCGTTTGAACTTCAGACTACACCTTGCTGTCCTCCCCTGAACTCTGCCTCACATGATGATGGCATGGGGAAGATCAGCCTGGCCCCCACCACTGGCCAGAGAATGGAGCTGCTGCAGGGAGCTTGGCTCCCCTTCTCTGCCTTCAAAGAACTCCTCTCCAGCTGCCGGCTGCCTGGGAACTAGAGAAGCAAGCGGAAGCATCAGCCAGAGGACGAAGGGACTCCTGCATTGTTTTCTGTGGTCATGGTAAGCCACCTTGGGGGTCATTTTGATTGAAAGGTTGGGTATAAATCCATACATAAACAATGGCCCAAACCAGCAGGCTGTTTATGCCTCTGGAACAAGCGTTCTGGCAGTGTATATACCTTTACAGCTGCTGCAAATGTGGCAGGAAGTGCAGCTTGGCTGCTGCTGAAAACAGCAAATGGCCAAGTCCAGACAATGTCAGACTGCAGATGCCCACTGGTACAGGTAAGGCCATGCAGGGGAGCAGAGGAAGACGGAGGTGGAACGAGGTGGGGTGGGCAGTCCAGGGAGGCGACAGGGCTGGGTGGAAGGCAGACAGGGCCTGGGAAGTGTACGGGTTTTGCAGCAACAGTGGCTGCTGAACCCTAACCTCCTTTCTGGGCCCCATCCAGTGGTGGGATTCAAATAAATTAACAACTGGTTCTATGATGTCATAGCCGGAGCCAAAAAAACCCCGAAGCCAACTGAGGTAAGCGAGTGGGCGGGGCCCGGCCATTTAACAACCGGTTCTATAGAACCTGGGCGAACCCCCTGAATCCCACCACTGGCCCCATCCACCTTTCCCAGTCAACGCAGATTGCACCAGTGATATTGCTGCTGCAGGTCCATAGCAGCAAAGACAAAACAAGGGTGGAGCCTGAGGGGCACCTGCCCCAGGGTGCTACACTAAGGGGCGTGCAATTTTCCTGCGGACCCACTTTAAAAATATTAAAAAGTAAAGAAGAAAAAAAACCAGATAGATAACAAACCTGATACTACTGTGCAGCAAAAGTGCTGAATGTGGAGTGCTCTCCAGGCAGTTTTCTGAGGAACCTGCTGCCTCTTCTGGGTTTGGCATGGAGGCCCCTCCCTTTGCCCAGGGGCGCTGCAAATACTTCCTTGCCCCAGGCACATTTTTGTCTACTTACGCCTCTGCATAGCAGCAGTGGGGGCTTACTCAAGGGCGAGGGAACAAATATTCCCTTGCACTGAGGAGGACTTAACATGCCAAAACTCTCCTGTGGAATACAGCAGATGCCAGGATAGCCTCACTGTATCGCCTCACGGAGAGTTAGGTAGGATTGGGCTGTAAAATAGAATGTAAATTGCAGAGGGGACAATGGGGCTGCTTTCCTGTTTGGCTTCTTCATATTTTCTTTCAGCTTCATGTTTTGCTGCTTGAGTTCCTTCCTGTGTCACACAGATCCTGGAAATGATGGGCACCAGAAAAGCCCATTTCTTCTTTCAGGGTAAATCATGAGCATCTTTAAACATGCAGCTTTAATGCCTGTCCCCTGTTCTGCCTGCAGGGTGGTAAAGCCTGTCTGCTACCAGGGCAAAACTAGAGGGGGGGGGAGACAGGAAGGAATATCGGGCTCCCCACCTGCGGAAGGAATGCATTCCTGCAGTGATTTGGTGACTTTGTATCACCTCCCAATGGCAATTGCATCTTTTAGCTTCAGGGGCAGGAATTCAAATGGGAGCCTGATGTTTTCTTGAGTCTGCAGACAGCCTGAAATATCAGCTGGGAGAAAAGTGATCAATGGCACCATTGGAATGGGAGGCTGGATTCTGTGGCCTGGCTGGCCTCCGTCCTCCCTGGTGCCCCCAGATGGGTTCTTCTCAGGTCACTTGTCTCTAAAGCAAGGCAGATGTCTGCCATGCAGATGCAGCTACATGTTGCTTGACGGGACAGTATCTCTTGCAGGGGCTCTTTATCTTGCTTTGGCTTCTGGTGAGAACAGGGCCAGCCCAGGCACCTCGCCTGCTTTCTCCCCAGCCACATTCCTTCTGGTCAGAGCACGCCCTTTTCCTGCAAAGCCATATCCTTCTCCGAGAAGCCACACTCTCTCCTCTTCCTGCCTGTGAGTTGGACTCCTGACGACCAGGCAAATGGCTCCAGATAGGAACCTTGTTCAAAAATAGCCTTGGCTGCCTTACACAGCCTTTTTCATCCTTTTTAAAACAAAAAAACAAAAAAAAAACACCCCAGGGGATATTTGGACATTACAAACTCAAGCCTAGGAGAAACATTTTGCCAAACAACACTTGACCTCCATCTGTTCCTGGGAGATGATTCTTTTGGCCTCCTCTTTGCTATCTGCTAGTAACAATCTAGTCCAGCGAAGATGGAAAGGCTTGGAGGCTGTCCAGAGGAGGCATGACACTTGCAACCTGATCCGATGTGTGCCCTCTTGGAAGTGAATGCCATTGAATTCAATGAGTTTTGAACCACTTATGCACTGAAAAACTATTTTTGCACTTCCACAGTAAAAATCACGGGTGGATAGAAAAAAAAAATATAGCCCTGGTGGATGTCTCTAAAATTTCATTGTGGAAAAATGTGGGGAAGAGGACAGGGTTGACAATTACTCCCTTGCAGCATTTAGGGATGGAAAGGGGGGCTGTTGTCTTCCCCTCCCCAGTGGTTCAGAACCCGTGTGATTGCTCATCAAGCACACCTGCATCTGCGGCCATTGTGCTAGCTCCATACAAGAAGTGACTATTGTTATGAACCATTGAATGGGCTTTTATATCAAATGCACAAAACAAAGAAGGGCGACTATCATGGGGATGATGTTGCCACAATTATTAACTGTTAAAATCCAGTGCTTTTTGGCCATTACTTTTTGGGTCTCTCGTAAAATTGAACTCTGCCAGGACCTTCCCAAGCCAGCTCCTCCCAAAACTGAAAGGGTGCCCACGTCTCTAAGCCTCTGGTTCGTCTGATCCTGCTGACCAGCTAGAGATGGTCAGGCAGAAAGAGCTGAGCTTCGGAATCTTCCCTTGTTATGGGACAAAGGGGCAATCTGACCTAGCTCTGCTAGCTCTTTGTCCATTAGAACATGTTCTAGTCATGTGATGATTAAAGCTCTTGATTGTCAGACTTAACCTAAGGGATGTCTTTTCCACCCATTGCCAGATTTGTGTGCACCCATCAGGAATCTCCCTCCATTCTCGCACCCCAAGTATTCCTGCTCTCCTCAAGCTTGCCTTAAGAGCACCCTAAATGACAGGTGCTAACCATACATCATCTGTGTTCTCCGACAGTGGGCAAAGTGCACAGTTGTTGTGACTGGGCCTTGCTCTCCCCCTCCCGCAGCTTCCTCCCCTACCCACATTTAGGTTTGCTTGAACACCTGAGCAAGAGGCGACCTGCATGCAAAGCAGACAAAAAGGTGGTGGAGGGATGGGAAGTGGGGGAGGAAGTGCTGCCTCCCTGACTGTCCTGATTAGCAGCCAGACCTTCACAGTTTCTTGCCTGGTCTTGCTGGGTCTGGAGGCGCCCAGATCTCCTAGATAACAGAGGATTGTTCCCAGACGTCTGTCTCTCTCTGTTACCATGTCACCAGCATGAAACATGCACTTGATTTACAAGCCTTTAAATTAAAGGCTGGACTGCAGTTTGGGAAGCCGGCGGGAGGGGTATGCTTGTGTCAGAGACTGTGATAGGTCTGCATGAATAGCTGGTGTTCAGGGCCACCATCAAAATGGGCTGTGGTGTGTCTTCCTGGGAAGGCAGAGGAAAGCACTGTGTTTATGAAGGCTTTTACACCACAGTGTGGGTGTTGTTCACTCAACTATGTTGTTTCTTTCCAGAATCCAGGAATTTGGGGCTATCTAGATGCTTGAAGGCGAGCACACTTCCTTCCATCTCATCTGATGCAGGAAGGAAGACATTTCCCTGGATAGCAAGAAGCAACCAAGGTGAGTGTCCAGGGACAACATAGGGCAGGTGATGCGTTTAAGCTTTCTATAAACTTGTCTTATCCTGAATCAAGCTGTTGGTCCAACTAACCCAGTATTGAGGCTGACATCTACTAAGTGAGGCCATTCATTCATCAGGTTAGTTGGTTCATCTACAGCCCAATCCTAACCCCATGATGAAATAGGCAGGCCAATTGGCCTGCGCCATATCCAGCATGGGGTAAGAGCTGGCTGTAGCGCAAACTAGGGCAAGGGGAATTGATTCCCCTTATCCTGAATAACACATCAGTGGCCCAAATGGGGCTACTTGGATCTGTGCCACTGAAATCAGTGGCACAAATATGGGCAGCCTGGCATGAGGTTGAGCTGCCCAAGATGGGGGTTAGGACATGGCCTAAATGCTAGATCCTGGCACCACCCCCTCCCTACACCTGCCCACCCCCAATTCCCCTGCCTTCCCCACCCCCACCCCCTATGTCATCCAAACTCGTCCTGCACTTTCTCACTTACATGGGGCGGCATGGAGGCTGGATGTGGCCTCCGTGGGCCAGTGCACATCCTCACAACAGCCCAGCAGACTCATTTGGGCAACAGCACTGGGCAACAGCAACAGCACTGGGCCAGCACAAGAGTCTTGTGCCAGCCCAACTCAGGGTTTGAATTGTGCCCCTAGAGTAGTGTGTGGACTGCACTTGGTTGGTAGCACCTTTCCAGAATGTCACAGAGGAGTCTTTCCCCACCCTACCTGGAGATTCCAAGGAATTGAACCTGGGGCATTTGGCATGCAAAGCAGTGGCTTTAGCACTGAACTATGACTCTGTTGGCTGCTTGCAATTTCCCAGAGTCTCAGGTGAGATCCTTGAACTGCAGGTGCTATGGACTGACATGTTTACATGCCTCCTCCTACCTCTGAGCTATAGTGATGTTGTTTTTCTATGATTGAATATAAGAGAGAAGGTTTGCAGGTGCAACTTTTCAAACTTCTGCGGAATTCTGACATAGCAAGCAGGATCTTCCAGTTTAATGTTAAAGGAAGGAATCAGTGCCCTAAAGCCCTACAGCATCTGTTCACCCTTCACCTTGGGCATTCCGGCTAACCTTGTGTGACTACGGCAGACCTTCAAGGTTGTGGATGCTGCCATCACAGATCAATAGGAATGGCTCACAGGACCAGGTAAGATTCCATTTGTGTGGGATTCTACTTTTTATCAGTCTGGCCAGCTCAGCACCAGGTTAGAAACAACATTTCAACCCCATGGCAGTTTGGTGGTGCACATGAAAAGCAAAGGTGGAAAGACTCAATGCATTTCTGTTATGCTGGTGCAAGAAAACAAGAAGTTAAAGAAATCTTATAACAAATGCAAATAATAGGCTAGTTTTTAAAATGACTACAGCAACCATCTTGTACCTCCCTTTTGTTGCCTGTGCACCTGACCTGGCACTCCTGTAACTCTCATCTTAACCAGACACTCATTTTTCATTCGGGGACAAATTAAATGCTTACCAAATTAAACTGTGAGCAGAGGCGGGCGGGGCCAGGAGTGCGCCCCATGGCAAGGTGATGAAACCGTGCCCCCGGCACGTTGCCCCGCCGCATGCATCTCCCTGCCATGCCTCCCTGCGCCTAGAAGAGCTCCATTTCGGAATGTTCCAGGCGCACGGGAGGGCAGGCGGGCCAAAAAGCACCCGGACTCCGCGCAATGGCACGCGGACTCCACGCTATGGCGCCCCCCCCGCCGCCCGGCGCCCATGCGGCTTGCACCCCCTTGGATCCGCGACTGACTGTGAGCCCCTAGCACTGTGGTGATCACTTAAACATGAGCCTTTTTACTCTATCTGAAGTTTTTGTATAATTCAAAATCTTGCCTATCGCTACATCAGAGGCATCGCTGGAGACAGCAGAGCCCAGGCCAATGATGTCACTTCTGGGTTCTGCTTCCTAGGAGAACTAGGAACTGCGATCTAGTGCCCCTGTCCATTTCTTCTCCTTTGGAGGCTCCACGGGAGCCTCCAGAGGAGGAGGGAGGGGTGGCTGGATTGCGGGTGCCGCCACCAATGACGACCCAGAAGA
This sequence comes from Lerista edwardsae, assembly GCA_029204185.1. Lineage (NCBI taxonomy): Eukaryota > Metazoa > Chordata > Lepidosauria > Squamata > Scincidae > Lerista > Lerista edwardsae. The sequence continues at coordinate 4,097,907 of JAJKFI010000064.1, forward strand.
GGAGAAATGGATGGGGTGGGCGGATAGTGGGGCCACCAAAACAGGAGGCAGAGGAGCTGGCTGTGGCGGCAACCCTGCAATCTGGTGCCCACCTTCCTGTGGCTCGCAGGGCACATGCCATATTTGCATGTACCTGATATGCCTCAGTGCAACACCAACACACCTCGTGGCCCAGTCCTATCCCCCTGACTTACAATAGTAGGAAACAGACCCAGGGCGCAATCCTACCCTGGAGTTAAGCTGGCACAGTTAGGCTAGCAAAGTTTGGCCAGCACAAAGAACACCATAAAGTATGTTTGGACCATTCTGGGAGTCAGAGGGGTCCAGCACACAGACATGCACCATCCTCCTTGACTCCGAGAGTGGTCCAAACATACTTTACGGTGGCCCTGGTGCTGTCCAAGCTTTGCTGGCCTAACAGTGCTGGCCTAACTCCAGGTAAGGAGGATTACGCCCCCATTGTAATAAAGAGACCTACAATGATGTGCAGAGCACACTAGCAGTGGCCATTTTTTTTTAGCAACTGCTGCAAAGCATCAGCAGCAGTTTCAGCAGTCCGCTACCATGGCTGACAACCTCATCGGGTACAAGTAAGCTGGCACTGGGGCAGATCATGGGTGGAGAACTGGAGTAAGGGGGCATGTTGGGGGAGGAACCAGGAATGGGGATGGGTCGCACTGGGGAGTCTTGTATGCTCAATGCTACCCCCTCTTTCCCAGCCTCTCTGTCTCTTTTCTCTCCTTAGTCATATGCCACTGAAATGGCAGGCATTTGTCTGAGGAGTCCAATACGCTGCCTGTAGGTTTACATGGAAGTAAGTAAAAATGCTTTTTTCCTCCAATTTGGCTTCAGGTCTGTCTGTCCCGTTACCCCTACCCCCCCCCCCCGTGCCTTTTTCTGGCAGTGCTGCATGCTGTGATGGTGGGACTAGGGGCAGGATTGAGTTCTTTGTCTAATAAAGGATAGTGGTGTATCAGTGTTTCAGTTCAGCACTATATATTGGACAGCTTGCCTGGACCTTCATCTCCCAGAGTGCTGTGGGGCACCTACCGCAGAAAGCCAGTTCCACTCTAGAGGGTTCAGTTTGAGCCATGATGCACTGGTGTGTCCCGCAGCAAACGAGTAAAGTGCAGTGGTCACGCACAGATCCTGACGCATCTAGGGTGCTTTGATTGGCTGTCACTCCTGGCATGCCTGCTGCCTGTGTGCTTAGGAATCCAGTCCGCTCTAGAACTGCCATTGCCATTGCCACATGGAGTGTGAAGCCTGGCCTACACTTGTCTTGGGCTGTCCCTTAGCCGTCAGTCCTGACTTGCTTTGCCCTCTCTGCTAACACTCTGTGAGCGGACTAGAGGCTGCCAGAAGGAACCAGTGGCCTTGTCAGCGTCCACTGAAAGAAAGTAATGCTGGAATTTGGAAAGAATCTGTGCTGATGTGTAGAATAGTCCATCCCCCCATTTTGCCTCTGATATGTGTTGTGGAATACAGTGAAGTGTACCAGAGACATGGACACTGTTTGATAATATCAACATTAGGATATTTATTTTTATTATTTGACACATTTTATACTGTCCTTCCTCCAAAGAGCTCAGGGTGGTGTACATAGTTCCTTGCCCCACCCTTTTAATAATAATAATAATAATAATAATAATAATAATAATAATAATAATAATAATA